>JARQOC010000002.1:577070664-577114938 GCA_033576535.1 Allobates femoralis
AACGTGAGTGACAGTTGTACTCGTTGATAAGTACGGGTTGTATGGGACTATCCATGAGTTGTTTATAATTTTTTTTGTGAACAATGTTCTCAATGTGTACTCGCCGGTACGAAGGGTAGCCATCCAAGTCTTTCACAGTGTGCTGATGTAACTGCTTTAGAAAGCCTTTAGTACACTTGCCGTTTTCCATGCATGGACTTTTTGGATTTGCCTCACCACATGGACCATGAACCATATGAGAGATGACAATATCATATAGTTCAGGATATTTGTCTTGGTTAGGAATTTCAGCCCACACTATGTTGTCGATGCTTTCCTCTGTGCGAAACTTAGAATCTGCATCTAAGATGATAAGTATATGCGCATGTGGGTGACCTCGTCTCTGAAACTCAATGAAACTCAATGACGTGTACCATTGCTACAACTGTCCAAAAAAGGCCATTTTTGATATCTTTCAAAAGGCTGGTGAGTTGGAGTCGAAATACGCGTGCAACTAAGTCCGGCCTGTGTTCCACTTGTTGCCAGGGTTCTAGATTTTCAGTAATTTCTGGCCATTGAGGATTACAGGTCATTGTCGCAAAAATGTCAGGTCTTCCATACTTTGACTATTGCCATTGCATCTTGATAACGCTGTTGCATGTTGCGGGGGCTACCTTCAAACAATGACGAGAGAATGATTGTTTTCCCAATGGGAATTCCTTTTTGAATGAATTGGTTTAGCAAATGTTCTTGAAGAACACAGTAGTCTTCAACTTTAAGTTGTTTTTAGTTCATGCGTATAAAATGTAGGCGATTAGCTTAAATTTTAACATATGTGTCATGTAAGTACTGTTGTGTCAGTTTGCCACTGTTTAAAATTGGATTAAAGTCATTGCGCACAGACAAAGGGAAACTGTAGTACTGCAGTTGTGTAATTCTTATTACAGTGCCTTGCTGGTGTAGGTTTTTATGCCACCCTTGATCACCTCTTGGAAAGAATAGGGGATACAAAAGAGCATCAAGGTTGCTGTGCAAAATGCTAATGCGCTGTGTGTTAGGAAGCAAAAGGTTGCTGAGGTCTGGCTTAAGATGGACTAATATATCCCTTTGAAAAGGAGGCTCTCCATCATCGTTTTGAAAAACAACTGCAACCTCGCTTACATATGGTTTGTTATAACGTCGGGGATCTTGTGTATGTTCTTGTTTAATTGCCATGACAATAGAAGGCATTTCAGTCCCATTTTGTATAGCCCTCTGTTGCTCCTCAGCTTTAACGTCTTTTAGCATACGATATGCAGCAGCAAATGGGCTGATTTGTTGTAAATGTTCAACAATGAAATTCATCAGTTCAGTACTAAACTTTTCGTTTTCTTTCAGACTCATCCTTTGTTTTGTAGCCTCATTTGCATCAAGGATGTATAATTGTGCAAATTTTGGTGGTTGTCCTATTTCTGGGTGTTCCAGTGCAGTGGTAGATCTGGCCATGAATTTTAAAACAATACAGTCCGAATCCAGGGGGCGGTGCAATGTTGGCACCAAATGAAGCAAACGCATGAGAACTGTTGATGTTTCTGATATTGTCAATAAAATTTATGCAATGTTGATGCGTTCCTTTCATCAATTGCTCAAACAGATCTGAGTAGTGAATTCTCGGTACCATAACTTTCCTTTTTTGACAGCATTGAGTAAACTTACTGTCAGATGGTTTTTCATCAATAAAATTTAGAGAGTTGCATGTACATTCATATTCCCACAGTAGTGTTGAATAATTGTCGTTTCATCATTTGTGACGTAACATGCAAGCTGTTGAATATTCTCTTGGGCTTGCCTTAGTTGGTAGAGCATTCGTGTTGTATGAATAGCGCGAACATGTTGCTGTCTGTATGCCCTGTCTTCTGGAGATTCATTCAGCTGACACTGTCTATGAGATTCGTCATCTTGGGCTTGTCTGGCAAGAGTTTGTTGTGGTGTCTCCTTTTGCCGACAACGTCTGTGAGATGCCGCATCCTGAGCTTGTCTCACGGCAGTTTGTTATGGTGTCTCTTGGTGTTGAAGTTGTCGTCGCCTTGTTGCTTTTGCAGCTTTTTTGTCATCATCATTGTCGTATTTGCGCTTACGACCATTTAAACCCATTGAATAAACGTGACTAAAGTAGTTCAGACTGTCACTGACAACGTATGAAGTAAATGTGACTGAAGACCAGCACACTATGACTGACAGCCTTGTAGACAGGAGTGAAGTGCGTCACACTATGAGCGGCAGCCTTGTAGGCAGGAGTGAAGTGCGTCACACTATGAGCGGCAGCCTTGTAGACAGGAGTGAACTGCGTCACACTATGACTGACAGCCTTGTAGACAGGAGTGAACTGCGTCACACTATGACTGACAGCCTTGTAGACAGGAGTGAAGTGCGTCACATGATGACTGACAGCCTTGTAGACAGGATTGAACTGCGTCACACTAACTGACAGCCTTGTAGACAGGAGTAAAGTTTGTGACACTGACAGCCTTATAGACAGGAGTGAAGTTTGTCACACTGACTGACAGCCTTGTAGACAGGAGTGAAGTGCATCACAATGACTGACAGCCTTGTAGAGGGGAGTGAACTGCGTCATACTGACTGACAGCCTTGTAGACAGGAGTGAAGTTCGTGACACTGACTGACAGCCTTGTAGACAGGAGTGAAGTTCATCACACTGACTGACAGCCTTATAGACAGGAGTGAAGTTCGTCACACTGACTGAGAGCCTTGTAGACAGGAGTGACGTTCGTCACACTAACTGACAGCCTTGTAGACACATGTGAACTGCGTCACAGTGACTGACAGCCTTGTAGACAGGAGTAAAGTTTGTGACCCTAACTGACAGCCTTGTAGACAGGAGTGAAGTGCGTTACACTGACTGACAGCCTTATAGACAGAAGTGAACTGTGTTACACTGACTGACAGCCTTGTAGACAGGATTGAACTGCGTCACACTGACTGACATCCTTGTAGACAGAAGTGAACTGCGTCACACTGACTGACAGCTTTGTATACAGGACTGAAGTTCGTCACACTGACTGACAGCCTTGTAGACAGGAGTGAAGAGCGTCACACTGACCGACAGTCTTGTAAATAGGAGTGAACTGCGTCACACTATGACTAGCAGTTCAAATACCGCGCTGATATCACAGCTGTGGCGACTAATGAGAGACCTGGCATTCAAACCGCGCGCCAAGCAGCGCTACTTCTCTGATCAGAGAAGCGGTGCGTCTTGGTGGGAAATATGAGTTTTGCGCCACTGATTGGTCGCCGCTCTCAGCAGCGACCAATCAGCGGCGCGGGATCCATATTTCCCGCCAAGCCACGCCGCTCCGCTGATTAGTCGCTGCGGCCGCGGCAACCAATAAGAGAAGTAGTGAGGCTTGGCGCACGGTTTGAACGCCACGCCTCTCATTGGACGACACGGCTGAGAGCGGCGACCAATCAGCGGCGCAGGATTTATATTTCCCGCTGCGCCGCTTTGCTGATTGGGCGACCAATCAGAGACATAGCGCGGTTTCGTGGGGGATTTGAATCCCGCTTGGGGTACTACCGCTGCAGGAAGCCGGGTCATCTCCCGGGTGGCTCGCCACGGACTTCTGTGCGGCAGGTGGCCGCGGCTCATGTACTGCCGCACAAAGGTACGCGGTGGTCAGCTGGGAGATTACCGGCTGACGCTGGTCATCTCCCGGCTGGCTCGACGTGGACCTCTATACGGCAGTACATGAGCCGCGGTGCAAATTTTGAACGCCGCGCTACTTCTCTGATTGGTCGCCGCGGCAGCGTCAACCAATCAGTGAAGCAGCACGGCTTGGCGGGAAATATGAAAATCGCGCCCTGCTGAGAGCGGCGACCAATCAGCGGCGCGGGACTCATATTACCCACCAAGCCGCGCCGCTTCGCTGATTGGTCGATGCGGCGAGCAATCAGAGATGTAGTGCGGATTGGCAGGGGATTTGAATCCCGCTTGCGGCACTAACGCTGCAGGCAGCCGGGAGATGACGGGCTAACGCTGGTCATCTCATGGCTGGCTCGCCGCGGACCTCTGTGTGGCAGGTGGCCGCGGCTCATCTACTGCCGCACAGAGATCCTCGGCGAGTGAGCCACGGACCTCTGTACATCTGCATACGCTGCGCTCATTGGCCGCCACGTCTGCCAGCGACCAACGAGCGCTGGCTCGCGATTTAGTTGACAGACAGACATGATTAGGCAATTATGTAGTAGATATATATATATATATATATACACAGTCTAAATAACAGTCTATTCTGTTTATACTGCTCAAAAAATGAAAGGGAACACTTAGCAACACAATGTAATGTTGAAGTGTTCCCTTTATTTTCTTGAGCAGCATATATATATACTAGCTGTGAGCCCGATGCAAATGCATCGGGATTCTAGAACGTGCATTAATTTGATTATAGTAGTTATAGCTGTTAGCCTGATGCAAATGCATCGGGTATCTAAAATATGTTTATTGTTTCTTTTAAAGATTTTTAAATAATATTCGCATCATCAATAGCAATAATATAAGCCATAGCAGTATTAATAGCATTATTAGCAGTATTATGAGCATTAATAACAGTATTAATAGCATTATTATTAGCATTAATAGCATTATTAATAGCATTATTAGCATTAATAATAGCATTAATAACATTATTAATAGCATTAATAGCATTATTATTAGCATTAATAGCATTAATAATAGCATTATTAGCATTATTAATAGCATTAATAACATTATTAATAGCATTAATAGCATTATTATTAGCATTAATAGCATTAATAATAACATTATTAGCATTAATAATAGCATTAATAACATTATTAATAGCATTAATAGTATTATTATTAGCATTAATAGCATTAATAATAGCATTATTAGCATTAATAATAGCATTAATAACATTATTAATAGCATTAATAGCATTATTATTAGCATTAAAAATAACATTATTAGCATTAATAATAGCATTAATAACATTATTAATAGCATTAATAGCATTATTATTAGCATTAATAGCAATATTAATAGCATTAATAGGAAAAATATTAGCATTAATAGCATTAATAGCATAATTAATAGCATTAATAGCATTATTAATAGCATTAATAGCATTATTATTAGCATTAATAGCATTAATAATAGCATTAATAGCATTAATAATAGCATTAATAACATTATTAATAGCATTAATAGCATTATTATTAGCATTAATAGCATTAATAGCATTATTATTAGCATTAATAGCATTAATAATGCCATTAATAGGATAAATATTAGCATTGATAGCATTAATAGCATAATTAATAGCATTAATAGCATTATTAATAGCATTAATAGCATTATTATTAGCATTAATAGCATTAATAGGATAAATATTAGCATTAATAGCATTCATAGCATTATTAATAGCATTAATAGCATTATTATTGGCATTAATAGCATTAATAATAGCATTATTAGCATTAATAATAGCATTAATAACATTATTAATAGCATTATTAGCATTATTATTAGCATTAATAGCATTAATAGCATTATTATTAGCATTAATAGCATTAATAATACCATGAATAGGGTAAATATTAGCATTAATAGCATAAATAATAGCATTAATAGCATTATTAATAGCATTAATAGCATTATTATTAGCATTAATAGCATTAATAGCGGGGGGCGTGCCCAGCAGCTCATGGCGCCGGTCGCAGCTTAGGAGAGCTCCGCTGGTAAATTCACTCGCACGGCAACTGAACGGCTATTCCTACTAACTTTCTACACTAACGGCTGCCGGGACCTCTTCTGCTACCGAGGACATGCCCAAGCCGGCTTCAGCTAAGCGCAGGACTGAGCATAGACTCACGGAGTATTTTGGCGCGGAACAACATCGGGACTCTCCAGGGAAGATGGCGCCAGCTGAGGTACAAACTGACCGGCCACAACATGACTTGAGATCCCACCGCTCTGTAGAGAGACGGGACCCGACTGAGCGGCGACTCCCCAGTCACACAGGCAGTTCTGCAAGACTGCCTGGAGACTTTCAAAACCTCTCTAATGGCGGAGATGGCGGCGCTGATAGGCACCATGAGGGAAGACATAGGAGAGCTCACTGCCAAAACGTCTCACCTAGAGGCCAAAATGGGGGAAATAGCAAAAGCTCATAATGCCCTGGCGGACGACCATGAAGGATTGGACCGGGAAATGGGATCGTTCTCTGGCGCTCTAAATCACATAGAGGATCAACTTCGGCGCAATAACTTTAAAATCAGGGGGATGGCAGAGGAGCACGGTGCACCGGATGTGAGAGCGGCTGCTGTTGCCTTTCTAGCTGCTGCCCTTCCAGAGCTCCCTGCTGCTGAACTAACTATAGACAAAGCATTTCGAATCCCAAAGCCCCTGAGTCTCCCTCAGTCAGTGCCCAGAGACGTGCTGGTACACATGAGATATCCGGGGATCACTGAACTACTACTTAAACGAATGAGACGAGGAACCCCCTTGCCTAACCCTTATGAGAACATTACAATCTACCAAGACCTTTCACCAGGGACACTGATGAGGCGCAGAGAATTCGCTTCCAGCTGCAGAGCGCTGCGCGATAGGCAAATCCCATATGCCTGGGGATCCCCTACTTCAGTCAACTTCAGATTTGATGGCAGGAGACACTCCTTTACATCGCCAACCCTGTTGAGGAAAGCACTCCGCGCCTGGCGTGTGCTAAACGCTCCTTCACCGCAACGTCCTGACTCGAACCGGCAGAGCCCTGAGAAGAGTGGCAGAGCAGAAGAGGTCGCACCGGAATAATAGTACATGTATATGCTTTTGGGAATGTTCGTTTTTTCAGAGTGGTTTGCCGATGGACAACTCTGATGGGTTATTACCCGTAAGATACTGTTTGTTTGCTTTTTGAGTGGGTCTCTAATAGTGTTCCTGTCTCTCCTGGGAGAAAAGTGGAATGAGGTGACCTGGAGCACTGTGGGAGACCCTTACCCCCTCAAGGACTTGATTCTGACATAGGAATCCCTTGTGAGTTTAAGTTATAGTGTGTCATGTGTGCATGTTTTTCTTTTTTCCTACCAGTACACTGAGTAGTGTTTTATCTTACCCATTGTGAGAGCTCTCCCACCCGTTGGAGACAGCCCTCCTGTTAACCCTCTCTGACTACACCTGTTGAACTAATCTTTCTTCTCCACACTCCCTCTCCCTCTATTCCTCTATTAATTCTATCTCTTCTATCTCTAACCTCACCGGTCTCCCTTGGGCTCTGAGATGCCTCTGAAAATATTATCGTTAAACGTAAATGGCCTAAATACCCCACATAAAAGAACTTCCCTCTGGAGGGAAGCTAAGTCCTCTAGAGCAGACATCCTTTGTTTCCAAGAGACCCATTTATTAGAGAAAGATAACGGGCGACTTCGACATGCAGACTACCCGCATAGTTTTTTTGCTAATGCATCCCAGAAAAAGGCGGGAGTGTGTGTGTTTTTCAGTCATAAATTACAATTCTCCCTAATATCTTCCTTTAGCGATGATCTGGGAAGATATGTGGGTGTGAAATGCGAGATTGGGGGCATACGATACACAATTGTCACAGTTTATAGTCCGAATGTAGGTCAAATAAAATTTTTGAGACATTTGTTTGACCGTATTCAAAATCAGACTGACGGCCGTCTTATCATTTGTGGCGATTTGAATGCAGTGATGGAGCCACGTATTGATTCCTCCTCCCCTACAACTAGGAGCAGAGGAGCACTCGGTGACTTGTGTCGGGAGTTCCACCTCCACGACGTCTGGAGATACCAGCACGCGGAGGAGAGGGATTATTCCTTCTTCTCCCCGGTGCACAAATCCTATTCCAGAATAGACGTGTTTCTAATTAATGACTTGGCGCTGGATAGGTGCATTTCATCGGGGATTGGTCTGATCACGTGGTCGGATCACGCCCCGATTGAACTGGAGTTGGCTCTGGACGTGGGAGGTGGAGCTTCTAGGTCATGGAGATTGCATGCAGGGCTCTTAACTGACCTGAAGATTGCGGATGAGATTGGCGTGGCACTACAGGAATACTTTACTTTAAACGATGTGCATCAGACCCCAGACGATGTGCTGTGGTATGCGCACAAGGCGGTGCTACGGGGCATATGTATCCAAAAGGCTGCGATGGTGAAACGTCGCAGGGCACAGCTCCTCCAGGATTGGACGAGAGACCTGTCCCATTTGGAGACATTAAATAAGACCTCGCCGTCTTGTGCGTGTACATCACAGATACTGCAGATTCGTAACAACCTTCGTGCCCTCTTTCTCAAACAACATGAAACTAACCTTAGGAAATTACGCACGAGATTCTATGAAACAGGGGATAGGGCGGGTAGGTTATTAGCGCGTAGACTTAAAAAGAAGTCAGTCAAAGGAGTAGTGACAGCTATCAGGGGCGGAGAGGGGAAGCTGGCTAGAAACCCGACAGACATCGTAGAGGTTTTTGCCTCCTATTATGAGAAGTTGTATAATCTTCACCTAGACCCTCAGACGCCCCAACCCACCGCCGAAAATATACGTAAGTTTTTGGGAACTTTGAACATTCCCACTGTCCCACCTGATGTCTTGGCCTCCCTGAACACCCCTTTCACTCTGCTGGAAATTCATACAGCTCTAAAGAGTTTAAAAAACAACAAAGCTCCAGGCCCAGACGGGTTAATTAACGAATACTATGAACGCTATGGGCAGATCCTTGCACCTTATCTTCTTCGGCTATTTAACGTATGGCAAGAGCAGGGGGCTATCCCTGAGGCTGCGCTGGAAGCCACAATCTCCACGATACCTAAGACGGGGAGAGCTCAGGATTGCCCGGAGAACTTTAGACCTATCTCGCTCTTAAATGCGGACCTCAAACTTTATGCCAAAATTTTAGCCACACGCTTGAGTCAGGTAATTCCTGGATTGGTGCATCATGACCAAGTTGGATTCGTGCGGGGCAGGCAGGCAAATGATGGGACAAGGAGGATGCTGGACTTGATAGAGGTGGCTGAGAGGAGGGGTGCCCCCAGTGTATTCCTGTCATTAGACGCTGAGAAAGCGTTTGATAGGGTACACTGGGGATATCTCAGGGAGGTCCTCTCGGCCTTCGGTATTACGGGCCCTATCTTGGCGGCAATCCTTGCACTTTACTCCAACCCATGTGCGAGAGTTCTGTCCTCTGGATATAAATCTAGGCTCTTCCGTATCACCAATGGCACTCGGCAGGGGTGTCCCCTATCTCCACTCATATTTGCTCTGGTCATGGAGCCGCTCGCAATTTCTCTGAGAGCGGACCCATTGATCGCCGGAATTGTGGTTGGACGTTACAAACATGTTGTAGGGTTGTATGCCGATGATGTCATTGTGGTTACGGAAGACCCCTTCTCCGCCCTCCCTAGGGTAGTGGAAACGCTTGACTGCTTCGCACGGATCTCATATTATAAACTCAATGCCGCTAAATCGGTGTTGCTCCCCATTGGAGCGTCAGACAGGGACATATCCATCCTCACGGCCTCTTTCTCATTCAAATGCTCACCATCAGGCATACCATACCTGGGGATAACTTTGTGCCCCACCAAAACAATGGCGACAAAAAATATGGAACATCTCACGGCTGAACTTGGTACAGCCCTAGCGGATCTTCCAGTCGACTCAATGTCTTGGATCGCAAGAGTGCAGGCTGTCAGGATGCTATGGCTCCCAAAAATTTTATACCTTTTTAGGTGTGTTCCGATTCACTTCCCCAGGAGGCTCCTACGGCGTCTCCAACGTATGATTTCCAGATGTGTATGGGGTTCAGCTCCGGCCAGAGTTAAGGGGTCCTTACTGTATCGACACCTGACGAAAGGAGGAATGGGTGTGCCGGATGTAGAGAAATACTGGAAGGCGGTGGTGTTGGAGGCAGCGGGCAAATGGTGGCATGAGGGGGACTCTCTGGGATGGAAGCTGATTGAGGAGGGTTCGCTCCGGGAGGGATCTTTAAGGTCTCTTCTCGCGGCGAACTCGGTGAAACAGGTGATAGGAGTTGACTTTCTTAATACAATTTCCACACTGCTGACAGTCCATGACTCCCTTCGGGGAGAATGGACTAAGATTCCTCCCGGAGATTTTCCGATAGAAGCATTCTCATGGTTGATCCCCGCTTTTTTCGATTTCCCCATGGAAACGTGGGGGCCCAAGGACTCTTGCGGACCTTCTTCAGGGGTACAGACCGTTGAAACTGCGGGAATTTCTGGACAGATTCCCTGACCTGACTCCTTTTTTTCTGCAATTTCACCAGATAGTACATCTTGTGCGTTCCCCTGCTTTCTCACATGACCTATGCCCTCCACGGGCTCCCTCCGCACTGAGACGCTCCCTGACGGCTGTTCCCAGACCTCCAAAGTCCCTTTCAGCACTGTACACAGACCTAATCCAAAGAGATGCTCCTCTTCGGTTGTCCTACACGGTCACTTGGGAGCAGGATCTTTCTTTTAAGGCGACTGAGGAGGATTGGGAGGATGCTGTACATTGTGTGCAGGAAGCGTCTAGATGCATAAACCATATAGAACTACTTAAAAAAATTCACTTAAGATGGTACCTCACACCTAAGAAATTAGCGAACTTTGGTAGAGGCGCTTCGCCGTTGTGCTGGAAACAATGTGGTATGGTGGGAGACCTGCCACATGTTTGGTGGAGTTGTCCTAAGGTAACACAGTTCTGGCAACTAGTCTCTGGGTTACTAGACTCAGTTACGGAGATGAAAATCCCGCTGGAGCCGCAAACTGCGATTCTACATGTGGGAGTTATGGCGTTTCCACCGGTGATTCGTCGGATAATGACGTATATCTTGACAGCGGCCAGAGCTTGTGTCGCCTCCAAATGGAAACAACCTTTAATCCCGTCAATGCAAGACCTTATCGATAAAATAAATAACATATTTTGCCACGAATACTATCTAGCGTTAGATTATGGTGCCCGCCGTTACGTAACTGAAGCATGGGAGCTGTGGCAAACACATCCACTTGCCCAGCGGCTGCCAGGATAGGAGAAATGGTCTTGTATTTCTTTGCACCTTGAAATATGTACAGGCTGAGCCCGAGGGAGGACCGGCTCCCTTCCCCCATCCCTCTGGTCTTGTCCCTTTCACGTATTCTCTTTATTTTCCTTTTTCATTCCTCAGCTTTCTCCTTTCCTCTTCTGTCCTCTGGTACTCTTTATCTTGACATGTGCGTTAGGGTAGTCTTGTTCTATTTTCCACATTCTCCTCACTGTTAAATACCATAGCTCCTCTGGATTTTGTACAACACGCTGAAGTTTTCCATCTGAATACCTGGAGTTTAATCCTTAGTGACATGACATTATCTTGCATCATACTATCCAGACGCTCTACACTGGCGACTCTGACCTCAGAGTCCGCGCTGGGACACAGCGTACTATAGATATGAGGTCTCTTGTGTAGTCATATGGGTAGTCCTTTTTGAGAGGGAACCGCATTTAGATTCACTGCAAGTTCAAATTTTAACGGGCGGTTGCTAATTGGTTTGTCCTATACGTTGTGGGACAATCCCCAGCGGTGGATCTAATGGAACACCGTGGTCAAGACTAGCTGATACAATTACTGTAATTCTCCTTTTTTTCTTTTTTCTTTTCTCTCTTTCTTTCCCACTCTCCCTGTTTCCCTCCCTATTTTTGTGTTGTTACCCTGATGATTGTGGTAATGTCAACCTGTTTAAATGTGTAATTGCTGAATAAAAATTATATATGATAAAAAAAAATAGCATTAATAGCATTATTATTAGCATTAATAGCATTAATAATACCATGAATAGGATAAATATTAGCATTAATAGCAATAATAGCATAATTAATAGCATTAATAGCATTATTAATAGCATTAATAGCATTAATAGGATAAATATTAGCATTAATAGCATTATTAATAGCATTAATAGGATAAATATTAGCATTAATAGCATAATTAATAGCATTAATAGCATTATTAATAGCATTAATAGCATTATTATTAGCAGTAATAGCATTAATAGCATAATTAATAGCATTAATAGCATTATTAATAGCATTAATAGCATTAATAGCATTATTATTAGCATTAATAATAGCATTATTAGCATTATTATTAGCATTAATAACATTATTAATAGCATTAATAGCATTATTATTAGCATTAATAGCATTAATAGCATTATTATTAGCATTAATAGCATTAATAATACCATTAATAGGATAAATATTAGCATTAATAGCATTAATAGCATAAATAATAGCATTAATAGCATTATTAATAGCATTAATAGCATTATTATTAGCATAAATAGCATTAATAATAGCATTATTAGCATTAATAATAGCATTAATAACATTATTAATAGCATTAATAGCATTATTATTAGCATTAATAGCATTAATAATAGCATTATTAGCATTAATAATAGCATTAATAACATTATTAATAGCATTAATAGCATTATTAATAGCATTAATAGCATTAATAGTATTATTAATAGCATGAATAGCATTATTAATAGCATTAATAGGATTAATAGCATTATTAATAGCATTATTAATAGCATTAATAGCATAAATAATAGAATTAATAGCATAAAAAATAGCATTAATAGCATTAGTATTAGCATAAAGAGCATTAATAGCAATATTATTAGCATGAATAGCATTATTAATAGCATTAATAGCATTAATAGGATACATATTAGCATTAATAGCATTAATAGCATTATTATTAGCATTAATAGCATTAATAATAGCATTATTAGCATTAATAATAGCATTAATAACATTATTAATAGCATTAATAGCATTATTATTAGCATTAATAGCATTAATAGCATTATTATTATCATTAATAGCATTAATAATACCATTAATAGGATAAATATTAGCATTAATAGCATTAATAGCATAAATAATAGCATTAATAGCATTATTAATAGCATTAATAGCATTATTATTAGCATAAATAGCATTAATAATAGCATTATTAGCATTAATAATAACATTAATAACATTATTAATAGCATTAATAGCATAATTATTAGCATTAATATCATTATTATTAGCAGTAATATCATTATTATTAGCATTTTTTTTTTATTATTATTTTTATTGAATTATTTATTATTTTTAATTTATTTTTTTATTATTTTTTAATTATTTTTTAATTATTTTTTTTTATTATTAAATTTATTATTTAGGCTGAGACCCAGTTCTCTTTCAGGTCCGCTGAAAGGGCTGATATAATTAGCATATATTTAATTTTTTTATTATTATTTTTATTGAATTATTTATTATTTTTAATTTATTTTTTTATTATTTTAAAAAAAATTTTTATTATTTTTTTTATTATTAAATTTATTTATTTTTTTAAGTCAGACTGAGACGCAGTTCTCATTCAGGTCCGCATTTTTTTTTTTTTTATTATTATTTTTATTTAATTATTTATTATTTTTTATTTATTTTTTTATTATTTTTTAATTATTTTTAAATTACAGTTAGGGCCAGAAATATTTGGACAGTGACACAATTTTCGCGAGTTGGGCTCTGCATGCCACCACATTGGATTTGAAATAAAACCTCTACAACAGAATTCAAGTGCAGATTGTAACGTTTAATTTGAAGGGTTGAACAAAAATATCTGATAGAAAATGTAGGAATTGTACACATTTCTTTACAAACACTCCACATTTTAGGAGGTCAAAAGTAATTGGACAAATAAACATAACCCAAACAAAATATTTTTATTTTCAATATTTTGTGGCGAATCCTTTGGAGGCAATCACTGCCTTAAGTCTGGAACCCATGGACATCACCAAACGCTGGGTTTCCTCCTTCTTAATGCTTTGCCAGGCCTTTACAGCCGCAGCCTTCAGGTCTTGCTTGTTTGTGGGTCTTTCTATCTTAAGTCTGGATTTCAGCAAGTGAAATGCATGCTCAATTGGGTTAAGATCTGGTGATTGACTTGGCCATTGCAGAATGTTCCACTTTTTTGCACTCATGAACTCCTGGGTAGCCTTGGCTGTATGCTTGGGGTCATTGTCCATCTGTACTATGAAGCGCCGTCCAATCAACTTTGCAGCATTTGGCTGAATCTGGGCTGAAAGTATATCCCGGTACACTTCAGAATTCATCTGGCTACTCTTGTCTGCTGTTATGTCATCAATAAACACAAGTGACCCAGTGCCATTGAAAGCCATGCATGCCCATGCCATCACGTTGCCTCCACCATGTTTTACAGAGGATGTGGTGTGCCTTGGATCATGTGCCGTTCCCTTTCTTCTCCAAACTTTTTTCTTCCCATCATTCTGGTACAGGTTGATCTTTGTCTCATCTGTCCATAGAATACTTTTCCAGAACTGAGCTGGCTTCTTGAGGTGTTTTTCAGCAAATTTAACTCTGGCCTGTCTATTTTTGGAATTGATGAATGGTTTGCATCTAGATGTGAACCCTTTGTATTTACTGTCATGGAGTCTTCTCTTTACTGTTGACTTAGAGACAGATACACCTACTTCACTGAGAGTATTCTGGACTTCAGTTGATGTTGTGAACGGGTTCTTCTTCACCAAATAAAGTATGCGGCGATCATCCACCACTGTTATCATCCGTGGACGCCCAGGCCTTTTAGAGTTGCCAAGCTCACCAGTCAATTCCTTTTTTCTCAGAATGTACCCAACTGTTGATTTTGCTACTCCAAGCATGTCTGCTATCTCTCTGATGGATTTTTTCTTTTTTTTCAGCCTCAGGATGTTCTGCTTCACCTCAATTGAGAGTTCCTTTGACCGCATGTTGTCTGGTCACAGCAACAGCTTCCAAATGCAAAACCACACACCTGGAATCCACCCCTGACCTTTTAACTACTTTATTGATTACAGGTTAACCAGGGAGACGCCTTCAGAGTTAATTGCAGCCCTTAGAGTCTATTGTCCAATTACTTTTGGTCCCTTGAAAAAGAGGATGCTATGCATTACAGAGCTATGATTCCTAAACCCTTTCTCCGATTTGGATGTGGAAACTCTCATATTGCAGCTGGGAGTGTGCACTTTCAGCCCATATTATATATATAATTGTATTTCTGAACATGTTTTTGTAAACAGCTAAAATAACAAAACTTGTGTCACTGTCCAAATATTTCTGGCCCTAACTGTATTTTTTTTATTATTAAATTTATTTATTTTTTTAAGTGAGAGTGAGACACAGTTCTCATTCAGGTCCGCATTTTTTTTTTCCCCATTGACATACATTAGCGGTGTGTCGGCGATTTTATGGCCGCCGACCTGGTTCTATTTGTCGGCCCTAAAATCGCGGACACACCGCTAATGCATGTCTATGGGCAGTGAGCTCGAATTCTGATTGGTCGGCGACCAATCCGAAATCGGGCTGACTGCCCATAGAGATGAATTAGCGGTGTGTCCGCGATTTTAGGGCCGACAAATAGAACCAGGTGGGCGGCCATAAAATCGCCGACACACCGGTAATGTATGTCAATGGGGAAAAAAAAAGGTGGACCTGAATGAGAACTGTGTCTCACTCTCACTTCAAAAAATAAATAAATTTAATAATAAAAAAAATAATTTAAAAATAATTAAAAAATAATAAAAAAATAAATAAAAAATAATAAATAATTAAATAAAAATAATAATAATAAAAAAAAAAAAATGCGGACCTGAATGAGAACTGCGTATCAGTCTGAGGGGCTCTTCTGATTGGCTGAGGGCAGTATCCAGCGACCAATCAGAAGAGGGCCTCAGATCTCATTGAGATAGAATGGGGGATTTTTCGTCCATTCTATCTTAATGAGAAGGAAGAGGACGTCGGAGGTGGAAGTTTGCGAAAAGAAGACAGAAGATCCCCGGGGCCGGACGAAGAGGCGGAGATGGCGGAAAGAAGAGAGAAGACCCCGGGGCCGGAGGAAGAGGACGCCTGGCCGGACGGAGGACTTGTGGATCGGACGGACGATCAGATGACTTGAAGGCATGTAAGTGATCGACGGGGACGTTAGGTTAGGGGACGGCGGGGGCTTCGGGTGTAGGGCGTTAGGTGTTAGCGCGAGCGGTGGGGGACAGCGGCGGGAGCTTAGTAAGCGGCGGGGCTTAGGGTGTATCGGTGGGTGCTTAGAATGCGACGGAGCTTGAGGGGTAGGGGCGGCGGAGTTAGGGGGTAGGCGGCGGGGCTTAGGGGGTATCGGTGGGGGCTTAGGATGCGGCGGTGGTTAGGGGCGGCTGACTTAGGGGGTAGGGGGTTAGAAGCGGCGGACTTAGGGGGTAGGCGGCGGGGCTTAGGGGGTATTGATGGGGGCTTAGGATGCGGCGGGGCTTAGAGGGTAGGGGCTTAGGTGCGGCGGTTCTTAGGGGGTAGGGTGTTAGGTGCGGCGGGGCTTATAGGGTAGGGTCTTAGGTGCGGCGACGCTTAGAGGGTAGCGGCTTAGGTGCGGCGGGGCTTAGGGTGTAGGGGCATAGGTGCGGCGTGTCGGGGCTTAGGGTGTAGGGGTGCGGCGCACTTAGGGGGTAGGGGCTTTGGTGCGGCGGGGTGGTTTTGTTGCGGGGTGGCTGTGCGGACATGGGGGGGTCTGTGCAGAGATGGGGGTGGGTGTGCGGATATGGGGGGGCTGTGCGGAGATGGGGGGGGCTGTGGGGACATGAGGGTGTGTGTGCGGACATGGGGGGGGGCTGTGGGGACATGAGGGTGTGTGTGCGGACATGGGGGGGCTGTGCGGACATGGGGGTGGGTGTGCGGACATGGGGGTGGGTGTGCGGACATGGGGGTGGGTGAGCGGACATGGGGGTGGCTGTGCGAACATGGGGGGGAAGCTGTGCGGACATGGGGGGGCGGCTGTGCGGACATGGGGGAGCGAGTTGCGGCTCAGGCAGCGACTCACTCCATGATCCCCGGGTAGCGATTTGCGGCTCAGGCAGCGACTCGCAATGGCCTCGCGGCCATTGCTCGCGCTACCTGAGCGGTAAATGGCGAATGTTGTGGGCGAGCCTGTGGGTAGATTTTGGGCCAGCGACTCGCAATGGCCTCGCGGCCATTGCTCACGCAGCATTGGGCGCTTCGCGCCCAATGTTAAATTTGTATCCACATGACCACGCCGGAAGTAGCGCGCGGAGGGGCGCTTTTCCGATTCGCGATTATATAATAGATATCGTGCATAATTATTACAGGGAAGGTGCTCTCAGGGAGAGAGGCTGGAGGCGACGGTGACCGTTTCGCGGACACTTCCGCTTCTACGGGCTCTCTCCCGTAGAGCCCGAAGAAGTGGAAGTGTCCGTGAAACGGTCACCGTCGCCTCCAGCCTCTCTCCCTCCCTGAGAGCACCTTCCCTGTAATAATTATGCATGATGAATAAATAAAGCCGGTTTGCACCAGGACGCATGAGTGCCGCTGCTTTTCTTCTAACTGGACTTTAAATAGTATATACACTTTTTCATATTCTGCATTTGCAAATATGGAGTGGGGAAACCTTGCATGTCTTAGTCTCTTATTGTCTATTTCTTTTAGGTGAGGTTCTTGGACAAAAGCAATTAGACTTTATGACTTCTCTCCAAAAGAGTGATCTTTTTGCTGGTGAGCATTGATCGAAAGAAGTTGTATTGCCATTCATATAGGAAATATGAGATCTTATAGATTAGTAATCGGCAAAGTATTTGGGAGTTGATACAAGAGGGAGAGATATACACAAACGGTAAACACAAACAAAACAGATAACCAACAATATCCGAACAAAACCAATCGTAAGGTAGGACCACTGCCTACGGGGTGACCAGGCATCTTCCTGCATGAACTATGAGCTCTATCTGGCTGCAAGCCCACAGATAAATAGATCAAGAGTCCAGCAGCAGACTCTTAAAATCAGAGATATGAAGCCTTAGTTTTCAGACCATTCAGGATCCAGCTTTTTCTTCTCTTTCTTTGATGTTTTTTGGGCTGGAGATGCTGTATTGCTGGAGTAAGAAGTAAGGTTCCAATTTTGAAACAATTTTTTCAGTTGATCTGGAGTATAGCATGTGTAGAAGCTTCCAAAATAAGACATGGTCAGCATGACTGGGAACACCCATCTAAAAACCTGAGACGGGCTTCCAGGGTCGCGAGAGGAGATGGAAAAAATCTCACTCCACTGAGCACTTCGCTTTATTCAAACAGTCCCTCTCTGACTTCAAGGCAGCAGTCGCTGTCACCAAACAAGCCTTCTTCTCATCCCTAATAACCTCCATGTCCCGCAATCCCACACAGCTTTTTAAAACTTTCAATTCCTTACTCCATCCACCGCTCCTCCTCCCTCCCCCCTTATTTCTGCTGAATACTTTGCCTCCTTCTTCAATCAGAAGATCGATAAAATCAGAGACAGCTTTGACCCACTGTCCCCACAGCTTCCCCTCTCACCTGCACTGCCCTCTCCTTCCATCAGCTGCTTCTCCCCATAACTGAAGATCAGCTCTCCTCCCTTCTGTCAAAGTCACACCTTACCACCATTGCCCACGACCCACTCCCATCCAACCTCATTCTTAACCTCACCTCTGTCTTCATCCCAACCTTAACCCATCTCTTCAATTTATCACTTACTACTGGCGTCTTCCCCTCATCCTTCGAACACACCTTGATCACACTCATCCTCAAAAAACCCTCCCTCGACCCAACATCTGTTTCTTTCGACCTACATCTCTTCTCCCCTTTGCCTCAAGACTACTTGAACAGCACGTCCATTCAGAACTGTCCTCCCACCTCTCCTCCTGCTCCCTCTTTGACCACCTACAATCTGGTTTCCGACCCTACCACTCCACCGAAACAGCCCTAACCAAAGTCACCAACGACCTACTGACTGTCAAGAGCAAACTACACTACTCTGTCCTTCTCCTCCATGACCTATCTGCCGCCTTTGACACTATTGACTATTCCCTTCTACTTCAGATCCTGGAATCTCTTGGCATCACCGACCTAGCCCTCTCCTGGATCTCCTCATACCTAACGGACCAGACTTTCAGCGTCACCCACTCCCACACCTCCTCTTCGCCCTACCCTCTATCTGTCAGTGTCCCCCAGGCTCGGTTCTGGAACCACTAGTCTTCTCCATCTACACTCTCAGCCTAGGGCAACTCATTGAGTCCCATGGTCTTCAGTTTAGTGGGTAAAACAAACATATGGTCAGGCATATGATTAGGACTTGTAAGCGTGAGAGCCGTTGACGGTGGGTTACAAGCTTATGTTATTTTGGCCCAAAATATCTACTAACACCTCACATTTTTATCTATAGTGTTTTGTTGCATCTTTTTATCTGTTTGCAGTTGAGGTTGGGCACTCTGGGGTATCTGTCACTTGTGATGCATATATTTGGTGCGGAGCAGCCCGCCTTGTCTAATAGTTGGGCGTGACCAATAGGCTGAGCTCTGACACTGTGTCTCAGATAGACCTGTGTGGCTGATGCTCTGTTGGTAACCTTGTGTCTATGTATACCACAAGTCTCCTCCCGGTTAGCCTGGCTGGTCGCAGGTGCTACAGTCGCCCCCATGCTTAGTTTGCAGGAGATTGAGCATCGGTGTTTAGACACAGTTGTTGCCTCTCAGAGGAGCCAGCAGCCTCCTGCTAGGTGCAATGGATATTTGAAGTGGCTACATTTTTGTGAGTTTCCTCCGTTGCACCTCTCCAATCTATCCTAAACTCCGCTGCCCGACTAATCCATCTGTCTTCCCGCTACACCCCCATCTTTCCCCTCTGCCAAACCCACCACTGGCTCCCCACTTCTCAGAGATCCCAGTTTAAAACACTAACCATGACATATAAAGCCATCCACAACCTGTCCCCTCCATACATCTCTGACATAGTCTCCCGATACCTACCCTCACGTAACCTATGATCCTCCCAAAAGCTCCTCCTCTACTCCCCTTTCATCTCCTCTTCTCATAACCGCATACAGGATTTCTCCTGTGCATCTGCTATACTCTGTTACTCTCTGCCCCAACACATCAGACACTTGCCTACCTTGGGAACCTTTAAAAGAAACCTGAAGACCCACCTCTTCCATCAAGCCTACAACCTGCAATGAGACCCGGTCCACCGCACCATCTCAAGATCGGCACTACCCCCTCCTACTGTATTCCAACCTATCCCTCTTAGACTGTGAGCCTTCGCGGACAGGGTACTCTCACTTACTGTACCTATATGACTTGATTGTCCACATATATTGTACTTGTCCTCATCTGCCCTTTCCATAGTAAAACGCCATGGAATCTAATGGCGCTATATAAATAAATAATAATAAAATAATAATAATGATGTATACTTAATGCCATTTTCTCTCATTATCCTAGTCAGTGGAGTAAATTCTCTCCCCCTGGCCAGGGTCTCTATTGACAAGTCAGGGTACTCCTCTAGATGTGAGAAGAGGTCAGGCAATGCCGGAAATTTCCTAAGGGCAAACAGGGACTCTTTGGTAGTAAAGAAGTGGATTCTGCGAAAGGTATCCCTCGGTAACTCTGGGTTCAAATGTTTAGGCTTACTGACTCTGTGTATTCTGTCCACCAGGAGGTCTTTAGGGCTGGAATCAGGCAGAATGGCACTGACTCTGGGATTCCCCTTGTCCTCACATTATTCCTCCTAGTTCTGTCCTCCAAGTCCCATGCTTTTTTTTTAAATAAAGATACCTCTTCCTCCGGAGCTGCATTAGGATTAATGAGGTCATTATGTGAGCTGTCAAACTCTCCCAATTTTTCGGTTACCTAGTACTATCTTCGAGTTTCTTAGTAGATCCTGATAAAGTTCGTGCAGTTTTGAAATGGAATCCTCTAGAAAATCTGAGAGCCTTAGGCTGGCTTTACACCACGGTTTTTGGCATCTTGTTCTGTCTGTTTTGAAAAGGACAGAACAGGATCCGTTGTTGCCTCCTATGTATCCCTATGGTGCCAGATTGGTCATAAATGACCATCTAATTCTGCCAATTCAGTCCCGGATTTGTTTCTGTCCTGTTTTTTCCCGGCGCCAAAATCCGAGACTGCACTGTTTTTGGGCTCCAGTGAAAAAACTGACCAAACTGGACAGAAACTAATCCAGGTTGATCCGGCACACATAATACAGGAGTGTATGGGCGCCGAATCCGGGAAAAAAACAGAATTGTTTCTCAGATCCAGTTTTAGTGGACTGAGCATGCTCAGTACACATTCACTTCTCTGTTCCCGTGTGACATGTATCTATTTCCACTGCTAAAGTGAAATTAAAGAAAGCAATATGTTAAAAATAACAAGACGTCCATGTCTGATCACTGCCGGACATTAATCAGCTGACTTGCGGCAACCAATCACCTTTTGTGTCACATGACAGCATCAGCTGAGAGGTTTAAATCGCTCGCCAAAACCGATCGGCAGGCAGGCAATTTAAACCACTCAGCTGATGTTGTCATGTGACATAAAAGCTGATTGGTTGCCACCGGTTAGCTGATTAAGGTCCTGAAGCGATCGGACATGAACGCCTTGCATCCCAGGACCCTCAACAGAGAGGTGCGCATTTTTTTTTTTGTTTTAACCATTGCTTTCTTTTGCAGTGTATGTAGATACAAAAGTGAAAGTACAGCCCCAACACCACTTGCCTGTGCTTTGCAGGCTAGGCTCCTCCCAGCTCTTTCTGTCTGTGAGGATCCCTCAAAATCACGGATCCTGACACAGAAATGGCATTTGGTATTTAAACTCTGATCCTGTCCGTTCCTGTCTGTGTGGTCCTGCAAAAAACAGGATTCCCACGGACATGAACAAACCGTGGTGTGAACCCAGCCTTACAATGCTTTCTGGGGTTTGCTAATTACTAACAAAAGTTTACTTTGATACTTTCAATCGATTGTCAAAAAGCTCACTGACATGACTAAAAAGTCAATAAGCAGGAAAACAGTGGAAAGGGGTATCCTAACCGCGCTACCGCCTGAAGAAAATATTCACTTCCAAAACTCTGAAAATTTGATGGTGATTTTTTATTTTCTGTGTTTTGGGGGTACAAGCCCCCTTCTACAGGAAAAAAAAATCACAGATGTACCTGAAGAAGGGGGCTTGTACCCCCGAAACACGTAGAAAATAAAAAAATCACCATAAAATTTTCTGCGTTTTGGAAGTGAATATTTTCTTCAGGCGGTAGCGAGGTTCGGATACCCAGTAGCACTGTTTTCCTGCTTATCACTTTAGAAGTTGGGGGAGCTGCTGCAGACCGTCATCAGGATTAAAATCTGCATATGTTGTTTGGTGTGGTTGTGTCTGTCACAACCTGGAAAAGGTGAGCAATATCCTACTTTTGTTCTCCTCCTGACCACACAGGTACAGTATACCCTATTTGCGCTTTCTCCTTTCCAGACACTGCATATGACTAAAAAGGCTACAGATTTTTCTAAGGAGTCTGACTTTGCCCTTTGGTCATTTTCTTCTTATAAGAAATGCTTTGCTATCTGTTCTCATTCAGTCTGATGTTTCTCAACGATTTATTGTTGAGGTTGATGAGTAAAATGGTATTGAAGCCCTTTACTCACAAGGGTCGTCTGCAGGTAAATTGAGGCCATGTGCTTTCTTCTCTAAAACCTTATCACTGGCAATAGAGGACTTTTGGCCATTAAGTTGGATTTTGAGGAATGGCATCATTTTTTGAAGGGGGCAGCTCAATCTGTCATGGCAATTACCAGTATAGAAATTAGTTATATCTTGTATCTGCTAAACATCTAAATCCTAGACAAGTTAAGTGGTGTTTATTTTTTACCTGGTTTAATTTTTTGTCACTTACCGTCCTGAAGTTAGGAACGTCAAGGCAGATGCTTTGTCCTGGAGTTTTCCTTGGGGAGACAGTTCTGAGGACTATGTTCCTATTCTACAAGAGGGGCTGGTCATTTTCTCCATGTGTTCAGATTTTGAGGGTGAGTTGTTGAAGGCACAGGGAGTCTCCCCTGTTTCCTGTCCTTCAGGTAAATTATCGTTGCCTTTGAATATGACTCTCAAAATTTTAGGAGAACATCATAACTTAGTAATTGCAGGTCACCAAGGTAGTAAAGCGACCTCAGACCTTCTTTCTTGTTATTTTTGGTGGCAAAGGTTGCATCAGGATGCTGTCGATTTTGTGGCTCCCTGTAATGAGTGTATTCTAAGCTTTTGAAAACTTGTCTGCTTGAGTCTCTCTTACCTTTGGTTATACCTGAAACATCATGGAACATCAATCAACGGATTTTTTTTACTAACCTTCCTCCATCTGCAGGAAAAATGGTGATTTTAGTGGTGGTAGATAGGTTTAGTAAGATGTCACACTTCATTGCCTTATCTGCTTTTCCTCATGCCTAAACTTTATCTCAAGTGTTTGTCAGTGTGACTATGAATCCTTATGGGGTTCCCTCTGAAGTGGGGTCAGATTGGGGAACCTAGTTTTCATCTAAGTATTGAAGGCCATTTTGTTCTCAGGGCTGTATGTGTCTTTCTCCTTGGCTTTTCATCCTCAATCAAACTGCCAGACTGAATGCTTGAATCAACGTTTAGAGACTTGTCTTAAATGTTTCATATCTGAGAATCAGGAAAATTGGTTATCTTACTTAATTTGGCTGAATTTGTGTTAAGCAATCGCCGGCAGATGTTCACTGGTGTAATTCCCCATTTTTTAATGCATACAGTTTTTACCCTCAGTTCTGTACTTTCAGTACAGAGAGTCTTTGGGAGTTCCTGAGGAGGAACATTTTTTTCATCACTCTATTCTGTTTGGCAAGGACTACAGAACCATCTGACACTTATGGGGGACAGATAGAAACCCTTGCTGATATACAACATTTATCATGTCTGTATGAATGTCTACATATGATTGTCTACCAGAAATATTAATTTAAAAGCCCCTTCTTGGAAACTGAGTCCAAAGTTCATTGGTATGTACAAGGTGGTCGCCTTGATTAATCCTGTGGCTTTTTGCTTTGATTTACCACAAGCACTTAAAATCCACAAAGTCTTTCATAGAACATTGCTCAAAAATATGTTGCATCATGCGAACTGTTACCCTTACCGCCTACTCTAGTCATTGTTGATGTTAATTTAGAATTTCAAGTAGCAAAAATTTTGGATTCTTATTTTATCAACCATTCTCTTCAATACTTGGTACACTTGAAGGATGGATTTTGGTCCGGAAGAAAGAATATCGCTATCAGCATTATAAGTTCATGCCAGTAGGTTGGTGAATTCCCTTCATGTGTCTCATCCAGGTAAACCTGGTCCTGAGGGCCTGAGGCCCATTGTAAAGGGGGTTACTGTCTTGAGTTTGTCACGCTCTGCTTTGACCTCTGGAGTATTTAGGAGCAGAAAGTCATGATGTTTGGCTGATTGCAGATGATATTTAGAGCCCACTCAGTGATTGTCATGAGTAGAGTGGAATTATTTCCTTTCAGTGCTAAAGAAGTTAAAAGTTCCTTTCTTATCTTCCTGAGAGTCTTGTAGATTTAAATCTCAGCTGCTGCACCTTAACACCACTCCATTCCTCTACTTAAGCTCACTCCAAGTTTTCTCCTATGCCAGTTAGAAATCTTCTATGGTGACAACTTTGGTGACATAGTTCAAGTTGAAGCTGTGGAGTTCTTTCCAGTAGAAATTGTGAAATCCCTTTCTGGAGAAGCTATGGAATTCCTTTTTGTGTTTTGCTCACTTGTTTGTCTCCCTGTGTTGTCTTATTGCTGTGGTAAGACAAGTGTCTTGCTGCGCTACTCACTAGTTTTGGATAACCTAAGGTCTGCAAAGGATAAGGCATGTGATTGCACATGGGAGGAAGGACACGCATAGGGATGCTAGGGAGCACAGGTTCCAGACTCAAGTGAGTGTTAAGGGGTGACTCCTTTTTCCTCTCCCTATCACTTTTACATTTTCCCTGAGATTGACCTCCTGTTGCACTGCACATCGACCATTACCTTGCTGTGCCATGACATCAACTTTTTCTTTAGCTCTCTTTGGTATAATACCAAACAGCTTCATAACTAAACATCACCCTCTAAATAAGCAAACTGACTGATTCCAAGTTTGCAGACACCTGTTATGCCAATTACAGGAAACATCTTAGTTTACCATGTCCTTATGGTAGAATTGTTTTTCAATCATTTCTAGGTGTCCTTTTATTAATTACAAGTAATTTCAGTGACCAGTCGCTTTTTCTTACTTTAACAAATGGGTACCAACAATTTTGTCCACATCTGTAACTCACATCAATAGAGAGCTACAGTATATGTACTGAATTTATTTTGTAAGAATACCTCCAGAAATCTATTATATAAAACCCGAAGGCCACTTCCGCCCAAAATCCGCTTCCGCTTCCGTGATGGCCTCCCTCCTGTGTCCAACTCCGGAACCGGAAGCACCAGACCCACGAGCGGCGCCACCGGCCCTGCACAGAGCCCCGTCTGCGGCCGCCCACATCCCGCCCACAGCCCTGCAGCTCACCGCCCACCAACATCCGCCAACCGGCCCGGAACGAGTGTGGGGCCTCCGCCGGCACAGCTCCCAGTCCTGCCGCTCTCTCCACAGACCGGCTGACGCTCCTCCATCACCCAGCTAGCCCCGCCCACACTCCGCCCCCGGCCTCCGGAACCGCCAACAGCACTGCCGCTGCCCGCCGCCCGCCAACAGCCCAGTAAGTCTTCCGCCACCCTGCCTCCGCTCTCCTCTGCCACCTCCAGCCCTCCTCTGCCCCCTCCAGCCCTGCTCTGCCCCCTCCAGCCCTGCTCTGCACCCTCCAGCCCTGCTCTGCACCCTCCAGCCCTGCTCTGCACCCTCCAGCCCTGCTCTGCACCCTCCAGCCCTGCTCTGCACCCTCCAGCCCTGCTCTGCACCCTCCAGCCCTGCTCTGCACCCTCCAGCCCTGCTCTGCACCCTCCAGCCCTGCTCTGCACCCTCCAGCCCTGCTCTGCACCCTCCAGCCCTCACTGCTGACCCCTGAGCCCTCACTGCTGACCCCTCAGCCTCACTGCTGACCCCTGAGCCCTCACTGCTGACCCCTGCGCCCTCACTGCTGACCCCTGAGCCCTCACTGCTGACCCCTGAGCCCTCACTGCTGACCCCTGAGCCCTCACTGCTGACCCCTGAGCCCTCACTGCTGACCCCTGCGCCCTCACTGCTGACCCCTGCGCCCTCACTGCTGACCCCTGCGCCCTCACTGCTGACCCCTGCGCCCTCACTGCTGACCCCTGCGCCCTCACTGCTGACCCCTGAGCCCTCACTGCTGAGCCCTCACTGCTGACCCCCTGAGCCCTCACTGCTGACCCCTGAGCCCTCACTGCTGACCCCTGAGCCCTCACTGCTGACCCCTGAGCCCTCACTGCTGACCCCTGAGCCCTCACCTGCTGAGCCCTCACTGCTGACCCACCTGAGCCCTCACTGCTGACCCCTGAGCCCTCACTGCTGACCCCCTGCGCCCTCACTGCTGACCCCTGCGCCCTCACTGCTGACCCCTGCGCCCTCACTGCTGACCCCTGCGCCCTCACTGCTGACCCCTGAGCCCTCACTGCTGAGCCCTCACTGCTGACCCCTGAGCCCTCACTGCTGACCCCTGAGCCCTCACGACTGCTGACTCCCTGAGCCCTCACTGCTGACCCCTGAGCCCTCACTGCTGACCCCTGAGCCCTCACTGCTGACCCCTGAGCCCTCACTGCTGACCCCTGAGCCCTCACTGCTGACCCCTGAGCCCTCACTGCTGACCCCTGAGGGTGCGCCCTCACTGCGCCCACTGAGCCTGCGCCCTCACTGCTGACCCCTGAGCCCTCACTGCTGACCCCTGCGCCCTCACTGCTGACCCCTGCGCCCTCACTGCTGACCCCTGAGCCCTCACTGCTGACCCCTGCGCCCTCACTGCTGACCCCTGCGCCCTCACTGCTGACCCCTGCGCCCTCACTGCTGACCCCTGCGCCCTCACTGCTGACCCCTGCGCCCTCACTGCTGACCCCTGCGCCCTCACTGCTGACCCCTGCGCCCTCACTGCTGACCCCTGCGCCCTCACTGCTGACCCCCTTGCGCCCTCACTGCTGACCCCTGCGCCCTCACTGCTGACCCCTGCGCCCTCACTGCTGACCCCTGCGCCCTCACTGCTGACCCCTGCGCCCTCACTGCTGACCCCTGCGCCCTCACTGCTGACCCCTGCGCCCTCACTGCCCCCTGCCCTCACTGCGACCGCGCCACTGCTGACCCCTGCGCCCTCACTGCTGACCCCTGCGCCCTCACTGCTGACCCCTGCGCCCTCACTGCTGACCCCTGCGCCCTCACTGCTGACCCCTGAGCCCTCACTGCTGACCCCTGAGCCACCGCCCTCACTGCTGACCCCTGAGCCACCGCCCTCACTGCTGACCCCTGAGCCACCGCCCTCACTGCTGACCCCTGAGCCACGCCCTCACTGCTGACCCCTGAGCCACCGCCCTCACTGCTGACCCCTGAGCCACCGCCCTCACTGCTGACCCCTGAGCCACCGCCCTCACTGCTGACCCCTGAGCCACCGCCCTCACTGCTGACCCCTCAGGCTGCGCCCTCACTGCTGACCCCTCAGGCTGCGCCCTCACTGCTGACCCCTGCGCCCTCACTGCTGACCCCTGCGCCCTCACTGCTGACCCCTGCGCCCTCACTGCTGACCCCTGCGCCCTCACTGCTGACCCCTGCGCCCTCACTGCTGACCCCTGCGCCCTCACTGCTGACCCCTGCGCCCTCACTGCTGACCCCTGCGCCCTCACTGCTGACCCCTGCGCCCTCACTGCTGACCCCTGCGCCCTCACTGCTGACCCCTGCGCCCTCACTGCTGACCCCTGCGCCCTCACTGCTGACCCCTGAGCCCTCACTGCTGACCCCTGAGCCCTCACTGCTGACCCCTGCGCCCTCACTGCTGACCCCTGCGCCCTCACTGCTGACCCCTGCGCCCTCACTGCTGACCCCTGCGCCCTCACTGCTGACCCCTGCGCCCTCACTGCTGACCCCTGAGCCTGCGCCCTCACTGCTGACCCCTGAGCCTGCGCCCTCACTGCTGACCCCTGAGCCTGCGCCCTCACTGCTGACCCCTGAGCCTGCGCCCTCACTGCTGACCCCTGAGCCTGCGCCCTCACTGCTGACCCTGAGCCTGCGCCCTCACTGCTGACCCCTGAGCCTGCGCCCTCACTGCTGACCCCTGAGCCTGCCCCCCTCACTGCTGACCCCTGAGCCTGCCCCCTCACTGCTGACCCCTGAGCCTGCCCCCTCACTGCTGACCCCTGAGGCTGCGCCCTCACTGCTGACCCCTGAGGCTGCGCCCTCACTGCTGACCCCTGAGGCTGCGCCCTCACTGCTGACCCCTGAGGCTGCGCCCTCACTGCTGACCCCTGAGCCACCGCCCTCACTGCTGACCCCTGAGGCTGCGCCCTCACTGCTGACCCCTGAGGCTGCGCCCTCACTGCTGACCCCTGAGGCTGCGCCCTCACTGCTGACCCCTGAGGCTGCGCCCTCACTGCTGACCCCTGAGCCACCGCCCTCACTGCTGACCCCTGAGCCACCGCCCTCACTGCTGACCCCTGAGCCACCGCCCTCACTGCTGACCCCTGAGCCACCGCCCTCACTGCTGACCCCTGAGCCACCGCCCTCACTGCTGACCCCTGAGCCACCGCCCTCACTGCTGACCCCTGAGCCACCGCCCTCACTGCTGACCCCTGAGCCACCGCCCTCACTGCTGACCCCTGAGCCACCGCCCTCACTGCTGACCCTGAGCCACCGCCCTCACTGCTGACCCCTGAGCCACCGCCCTCACTGCTGACCCCTGAGCCACCGCCCTCACTGCTGACCCCTGAGCCACCGCCCTCACTGCTGACCCCTGAGCCACCGCCCTCACTGCTGACCCCTGAGCCACCGCCCTCACTGCTGACCCCTGAGCCACCGCCCTCACTGCTGACCCCTGAGCCACCGCCCTCACTGCTGACCCCTGAGCCACCGCCCTCACTGCTGACCCCTGAGCCACCGCCCTCACTGCTGACCCCTGAGCCACCGCCCTCACTGCTGACCCCTGAGCCACCGCCCTCACTGCTGACCCCTGAGCCTGCGCCCTCACTGCTGACCCCTGAGCCTGCGCCCTCACTGCTGACCCCTGAGCCACCGCCCTCACTGCTGACCCCTGAGCCACCGCCCTCACTGCTGACCCCTGAGCCACCGCACTCACTGCTGACCCCTGAGCCACCGCACTCACTGCTGACCCCTGAGCCACCGCACTCACTGCTGACCCCTGAGCCACCTGTACACACACAATTAATTTCACCGCACTCCCCTAACTATTACTAAATAAACTATATATATATATTCTAGACTACCCGATTCTTCAGAATCGGGCTGCCATCTAGTATTGAATAAGAGGCATTATCCAAACCAATACCTTTTAATGGGTTCAGACCAACCTCTAGACCTACAATTTCACAACTTTCTCTAGCACGGAATATTTACCATTTTATTTATTTTTGTAAGTTTGTTTTAGTTTATAATATTTTATATTCTTAAATTTTAGGGCATTCTGTTAAGTATTAGATATTATTTCAAAAGTATCATGCCTTTAGCTCTACTTTTAATAACAATCTGTGTCATATTACCATGGGGTGTACTATCATAGCTAGCACGGAACGTAAGCTGGTGGAAAACATGAGCTGCTATTTACTAAATAGATTATACAGTACGAGATCGAAGAACTGATTTTGCCCACTATATGTAAAGCTATTACTTTGCTTATGATGCTGGGAGAGAACAATAGGAAAAATCAATACTTCATTTATCAGTGCTTGTCCTCTCTTCACAAAAGACCAAATAAACACCATCAACATGCTGCTAACATCTATTGTGGAAAAGGCAGGAATAACACTTATATCATTGAAAGCTGAAAACACACGGTGATTTATTTTAGTAAAAGAAACATTGCCTCCTTAATCTTCCTCATAAATTCCATTCGGAGGGTGATTTTTCAAATACACAATTTCTTTTCTCCTTGGCTACTTATAATGTTAAGGATATGCAGTTGGAAGTCTTTATTTACCCATAATTTCTGATTATTTTTTTGCATTACTGTATTAGATTACAGTTAATTCATCTAGAATTTCAAAACCTAATTGATGGCTGTTATTAAAAAAATATAATTCTATTGAAGTTGACTTCCATTTGCTAATTAGCAAACTTATTGAAACCGATAAATGCCTTGGCCTGGTATTGTAGCCGAAGTGTTTCCCTTTTGTTTTACCATCAGCTGAATGTATCTAATGCCAGTTGGAAAATGAATTTGATTTCCAAGTCTGCTTGGATTGATAGAGGTATTGGTGCCCTTGCAATATCATCTCATTCATCCACTCATCTATTCCAATCACCATGCTTAGTATGCCCCGCAGATAGAAAGTTGCCCAACTCATGGAGTTTAATCCTAGTAAAGAGATTACAACATCTGTTTTCTCTAATTTGAATTTCTATCAACATAATTAATAAGTGCATCGAGCATGTATCTTCATTTTTGTGCAAATATTAAACAGATGTTATGACAGTACACAATGTTCTGTCTTTTTTCTTGGTGTCAAAACAATCTGTTGAGCCTTTTGTTCTGTTGGCAGATAGTTACCGATTCTAATTATGCACTGGGCAGAAATCTGCAGTAAAGCTCAATGGATGGGAAACACTGGTATCCTGCAAACAAGTATTATATTAGAACATGCAATTACCTATATACTTCTGTAGCTTATTAATAGACCGAGAATGGTCCTCTGCCCAGAACCCTAGTGCAAGAGTTGAATAAGTGCTATGTAAAGGTATGTTGGTCTACGACAAAAGTATTGAATAAAAAAGGTTTTGACCTCAAAAAATAAAGCCCTTTAAGACTACTTGGGTGTAATTCAAAGTCCCTCTTCAGGGAAAATGTAAATAATGCTTTGACAGAGGAGGGATGCTCTGTCTACTCACAAAATTATACTAACTTTATTTCAGCCACTTAGAAGATTCTTTTGAGTCAGCTCTTTTACTATATTTGTCTCTTTGGGTATGTGAGCGAAATCCACTCCTTGTATGCCAAGTGAACTCCAAATAAATATGTTTAATGAGCGCTCATGGAGAATCAATACAACACAACATGCTTTGGTTGTATTCAGTGATTTCTGCCCTTTATTAGTACATGTGCATAGTTTAAACCAGAGATGTATCTAGGTTTTCTGGCACCCAGGGCAACAGTTCAGTTTGGCGCCCACCTCCACCCCCAGTGGTCTCAGTAGACGTCATGTGACCAATCATCCATATAAAAAAGAATAAATAGGGCGTTATAGCCCTGATGAAGTGGCAGATTTAAAGCCACGAAACGCATAGGCAAATAAATCAGAACCTGATTAACCCTTTACTGGACTGGAAGTTTCTTGAGGTCAGCGCGGACTACAAAGCACAGCTTTTTCTTCGGTGGAAATCAATCATCCATATGTGATTTTTACACTTACAGGTACAGTGACTGCTGGAACCAGCAAGAGATGTTTCTGGCAGTGATTATATTACACGTTGTTAGTTGAGGGCTAAGGTGTTTAATGTTATAATTAAAGGGCTTGTCCAGGTTTGAGATGAAAGTCTAGATGACTGCAGGCCTCCGAATTCTCATGGCGCGTGCACTGCACACTTTCAGGATTCTCCCTTGTCAATTGTAAGATTGGACGGTCATGTGAACACAAGTATGCAATTTATATACTTCTAGTCACATTCTGACTAGACGTGTCTGGCTTCGCTCAATTCATTTCATTGATCGAAGCCTCACGTGTCTAGTCAGCAAGTGACTGTATGTAAGTAAATTGCATACCTATGGTTACGTGACCTTCCACTCTCACTGTCGGCACCAGACAATCCTGACAGCAGGCAGTGTGCTTACTGTCAGAATTCAGAAGTCTGCAGTCACATAGAGACACATAGAGAGACTGCAGACTCATCACAAGCTTGGGACAACCCCTCTAATGCTTCTAACAAATAAATACATAGAACCCTTAACTTGTTAGTGTTAGGTCCCCTGGCAGTGCTCCCCAGCTCACCTCTCCTGGGTTGGCATCCCCTGCTCCTCTGCCGACTGGGCATCCGACGTTCAGGTGTACTGTATCTCGGAGCTGTTGCCGGGTCCCCTTCCTGTCTGCTGACCACCCAGCTCATGCACCATCACGCTGCAGCGGTCAGATTTTATGAGTGTCATGAGCGGTGCACTAGGTGTGGCCGTGCCCTTCCCCTGTAACTTTTGGGGCCGGCCCGGCCCAACCTGATACTCCCCTTGACCAATAGCTACCCGTCCTCTGGTATATCAGGCCACCTGCACTGATGGGAGATGCCTGATTATTAAGTTAGTTTGCTTCTGCCTTGCTGACTGTTGGTCACGCCCTCCTTGTACTCTCCTCCAGTAGAGCCATTCCTGCTCTCCCAGCCTCAGGCTCTGTACCTGTGTTTCCTACCTTGCTATACCGTAGTATAGACTAACTCTAAGAGCCGCCCTCCTGTCTGGTACTAGCAGCTGTGGTATTTAGACCCTCTGGGCTTGCCCTTGACAATCCCTGTATAGGGGTTGGTTAAACTAGGACCAGCTCACCCAGGGGAGTTCGGTACCATGGCCCAGTGGGTCCACTCCAGGGCGCCTTTCCCCGGAAGCATGACAGAATAATCAGGCCATGGACCCCGCTGGTACCTCATTCTCTTCGCAAAAGGAGCTGGCTTATCTTCGGGAAAGTCATAACCGTATAGCGGCTTGTCTTCAGTCCGCTTCAGCATGTGCCCCATCCTGGTAAAAAGTATTTTGTTCTGGCTCCTTCCTGTGCTCATGCCTCCCACCCTTGCCCCTTCTTAAACATGTGCACCTTCATTAGCCCCTTCCTGTAATAATGTTCTTGAATCCCTTCCTGTAATATTGTCTTTTATCCTTTGGCCACATCCTATAATAATTTTCTACTTTGCGGGCCCCTTCACGTAATAAAGTCTCCAATCCTGGCTTGTTCCTGTAAACATGTCCTAAAAGGAAAAAAAAATGGCCTCTTACAAATACCTTTGCATTTTGCAGGACACCATTAGCTACCTCAGAGGCAACCCATATCTCTCAACACCGATGCTCCATCTCCTACAACCCTGACAACGGGGGCGATTGTAGCATCAGCGACCGCTGTGCCACAAGGAAGAGACAGGTGGTATCGCTGGACATGAGGTCACCACAGGGCGGCAGCCACTCCAATAGTGAAGCATAGTGTCAGAAGGCAGCCTATTAATGACGCCCAGCTGTTATACAAGGCGGGCCGCCCTGCAACAAAAAATGCAACACAAGTGACTGTCGCCCCCTAGAGGACACTGCTGTAGACTGCAGATAAAAAATGCAATATATCACTATAGATGACAGTGAGGGTTTAGTTTGATATTTTGGACCAAAATAGCGTAAGCTCGTAGCCCCCGTCACGGGACCTCACACCTACAAGTACCTAGCCACATGTTTAACACATGTATAATTTTGTTTTACAGAAAAATCACCGAATTGGTACATAATATATAAAAAAGGGAAAAAAAAGGCCTCTTACAAATACCTTTGCATTTTGCTGGACACCATTAGCTACCTCAGAGGCAACCCATATCTCTCAACACCGATGCTCCATCTCCTACAACCCTGACAACGGGGGCGATTGTAGCATCAGCGACCGCCGTGCCACAAGGAAGAGACAGGTGGTATCGCTGGACATGAGGTCACCACAGGGCGGCAGCCACTCCAATAGTGAAGCATAGTGTCAGAAGGCAGCCTATTAATGACGCCCAGCTGTTATACAAGGCGGGCCGCCCTGCAACAAAAAATGCAACACAAGTGACTGTCGCCCCCTAGAGGACACTGCTGTAGACTGCAGATAAAAAATGCAATATATCACTATAGATGACAGTGAGGGTTTAGTTTGATATTTTGGACCAAAATAGCGTAAGCTCGTAGCCCCCGTCACGGGACCTCACAACTACAAGTACCTAGCCACATGTTTAACACATGTATAATTTTGTTTTACAGAAAAATCACCGAATTGGTACATAATATATAAAAAAGGGAAAAAAAATGGCCTCTTACAAATACCTTTGCATTTTGCAGGACACCATTAGCTACCTCAGAGGCAACCCATATCTCTCAACACCGATGCTCCATCTCCTACAACCCTGACAACGGGGGCGATTGCAGCATCAGCGACCGCCGTGCCACAAGGAAGAGACAGGTGGTATCGCTGGACATGAGGTCACCACAGGGCGGCAGCCACTCCAATAGTGAAGCATAGTGTCAGAAGGCAGTCTATTAATGACGCCCAGCTGTTATACAAAGTGGGCCGCCCTGCAACAAAAAATGCAACACAAGTGACTGTCGCCCCCTAGAGGACACTGCTGTAGACTGCAGATAAAAAATGCAATATATCACTATAGATGACAGTGAGGGTGTAGTTTGATATTTTGGACCAAAATAGCGTAAGCTCGTAGCCCCCGTCACGGGACCTCACACCTACGAGTACCTAGCCACATGTTTAACACATGAATAATTTTGTTTTACAGAAAAATCACCGAATTGGTACATAATATATAAAAAAGGAAAAAAAATGGCCTCTTACAAATACCTTTGCATTTTGCAGGACACCATTAGCTACCTCAGAGGCAAAAACCCTCACTGTCATCTATAGTGATATATTGCATTTTTTATCTGCAGTCTACAGCAGTGTCCTCTAGGGGGCGACAGTCACTTGTGTTGCATTTTTTGTTGCAGGGCGGCCCGCCTTGTATAACAGCTGGGCGTCATTAATAGGCTGCCTTCTGACACTATGCTTCACTATTGGAGTGGCTGCCGCCCTATAGTGACCTCATGTCCAGCGATACCACCTGTCTCTTCCTTGTGGCACGGCGGTCGCTGATGCTACAATCGCCCCCGTTGTCAGGGTTGTAGGAGATGGAGCATCAGTGTTGAGAGATATGGGTTGCCTCTGAGGTAGCTAATGGTGTCCTGCAAAATGCAAAGGTATTTGTAAGAGGCCATTTTTTTTCCTTTTTTATATATTATGTACCAATTCAGTGATTTTTCTGTAAAACAAAATTATACATGTGTTAAACATGTGGCTAGGTACTCGTAGGTGTGAGGTCCCGTGACGGGGGCTACGAGCTTACGCTATTTTGGTCCAAAATATCAAACTAAACCCTCACTGTCATCTATAGTGATATATTGCATTTTTTATCTGCAGTCTACAGCAGTGTCCTCTAGGGGGTGACAGTCACTTGTGTTGCATTTTTTGTTGCAGGGCGGCCCGCCTTGTATAACAGCTGGGCGTCATTAATAGGCTGCCTTCTGACACTATGCTTCACTATTGGAGTGGCTGCCGCCCTGTGGTGACCTCATGTCCAGCGATACCACCTGTCTCTTCCTTGTGGCACGGCGGTCACTGATGCTACAATCGCCCCCGTTGTCAGGGTTGTAGGAGATGGAGCATCAGTGTTGAGAGATATGGGTTGCCTCTGAGGTAGCTAATGGTGTCCTGCAAAATGCAAAGGTATTTGTAAGAGGCCATTTTTTTTCCTTTTTTATATATTATGTACCAGTTCGGTGATTTTTCTGTAAAACAAAATTATACATGTGTTAAACATGTGGCTAGGTACTCGTAGGTGTGAGGTCCCGTGACGGGGGCTACGAGCTTACGCTATTTTGGTCCAAAATATCAAACTAAACCCTCACTGTCATCTATAGTGATATATTGCATTTTTTATCTGCAGTCTACAGCAGTGTCCTCTAGGGGGGCGACAGTCACTTGTGTTGCATTTTTTGTTGCAGGGCGGCCCGCCTTGTATAACAGCTGGGCGTCATTAATAGGCTGCCTTCTGACACTATGCTTCACTATTGGAGTGGCTGCCGCCCTGTGGTGACCTCATGTCCAGCGATACCACCTGTCTCTTCCTTGTGGCACGGCGGTCGCTGATGCTACAATCGCCCCCGTTGTCAGGGTTGTAGGAGATGGAGCATCGGTGTTGAGAGATATGGGTTGCCTCTGAGGTAGCTAATGGTGTCCTGCAAAATGCAAAGGTATTTGTAAGAGGCCATTTTTTTTCCTTTTTTATATATTATGTACCAATTCGGTGATTTTTCTGTAAACATGTCCTCTATCATCGGCCTCTTCTTGTAATAATGTCCTTTGTCCTGAGGCCATCCTTTCATAATGTTCCCCATTCTGGCACACATTCTACAAGAAATATCCCCCATCCTAGGCTACAACCTGTAAGAAATCTCCCCAATCCTTGGCAATTTGCTATAATAATGTCCTCATCCTAGGCTGCATCCTATAGGAAATATCACCCATCCTGGGTCCCACCCTTTAAGAAATGGCCCCCATCATGGGGCTCCTTCCTTTAATAAGGTCACCATTCCGGGTGGTATCCTTTAAGAAATATCCCCCATCCTGGGCCCCTTCCTGTAATAATGTGATTCATACTAGGCCCTTTCCTAAAATAATGTCCCCAACCTGGGCCCCTTCCTATAAGAAATATCCCCAATATCAGGTTGCATTTTGCAAAAAATTTCTGCCATAATGGGCCCCTTCTAATATTAGCATCCTCATCATGGGCCACACACTGTAAAAATGTCTTGCATCCTGGGCTCCTTCCTGTAATAATGTCCGCAATCTGGGCCCCATCCTATAAGAAGTGTCCCCAATCCTATGTTGCATCTTGTAATAAATGTCTCCCATCACGGGGCCCTTCCTATAATAAAGTCCATATCCTGGGCTGCATCCTGTAAGAAATATCCCCCACTCTGGGCACCTTCCTATAATATCGCCATTACCATGGGCCAAATCCTGTAAAAAATGTCCTCCATCCTGGGCTGATTCTTATAATAATGTCCCATCCTGGACTGCATTCTGTAACAATTATCCTCCAACCTGAGCCCCTTCCTTTAATAATTTCCCATTCCTGGACTGCATCCTGTAAGAAATGTCCCCCATCCCGGGGCCCCTTCGTATGATAATGTCCCATGTTATGAATTCAATGGAGCTCCCTCTGGTGGTTGTTGCTGGTGATGCAGCTGACTGTGTGGGCTTCACAGGTGATGGTGATGATTGGCAATCTGGTTTGAAGTGGATCAATCCTTGCCAGTTGTCTTTGGTTCCTGGAGGAGTTCACATCTGTCTGGTTTATTCTGCTCTGTGGAATTCTTTGCAAGCTAAGTGGATGGTTTTTTGATATTTTGTGGCACACTTTTGTGTGCTTAAGGTTCTGCTTATGTTTTGTCTTGTTCTGAGTTGTGGGTTTGCAGTTTAGTCTGTATATTTGTTTATCTGCTCTCAGTTAGGAAGTTTTCTTCCTAGGAATTTTACCATTCACTAGTATGTGTTATTTCCAGTTCTGCTGGCATTTGATTTATAGAAGTCTACAGATATACAGGGCACCGAGTCTTAGTGACTCAGGGTAATTTTTGTACTATCTGCTGTTGGTGGTTTTTTGATAGTGTTTTATACTGACCGCAATAGTATTCTATCCGGTCTTTGCTATTTAGCTAGTTTGGCCTCTTTTGCTAAACCTTTTACTCTGCCTGTGTTTGTTTTTCATTCTCTTGTTTCCCAGTTAATATCTGTGGGGGCTTGCTCTTCTTTTGGGGTTCTGCTCTGAGGTAAGATACCTTTTCCTACATCCATCTTTAGGAGCAGTTATTTCTACGGCTGTGCAGAGGTGTCTAGGTATGGTTAGTTACATCCAATGGCTACTTCTAGTTACGGTGTGTAGTCAGCGATTGCGGTCAGTACAGTTACCAACGACTTCTATGGAATCTGAATATTACTCCTGGGTCATTGGTTCATAAAAGTCCCCATCCTCGACTGTATTCTGCAACAAATGTTCCTCATCCTGGGTCCATTCATATTATATTGTCCCCATCCTGGGACACATAATATAAGAAATGTGCCCCATCCTGGGCTGCATCCTGAAAGAAATGTCCCCCATCCTGGGCCCCATCTAATTATAATAGCCGCATTCTGTAAGAAAAGCTCCTCATCCTTGGCTCCTTGCTATTATAATGTTCCCATCTTGGGTTGCAACCTGTAAAATGTGTCTTCCACCCTGGGCTCCTTCCAACTATAATGTCCACTATTCTACTGCTTTTTTACAATACATTGAAAAAAGAGATTTTGCTTACCTTTCCATGCTCCCACAAAGTGTAGCATCCTCCATAGCTGTCAGAGACGCCAGAAGCTGATTTCGATGTCTCAGCCACATGACTTCATTGCGATGTGCTGCTTGTGATTGTCTCGTCGACATCAGCTGTTGGAGTCTGATTGGCCAACAGCTAGTATTGCAGTTCAGAGACCCGGTAGGTCTCTACGCCACAATGTATTTCAGTTAAATGTACATCCTCGGACACACATCCAGGTGAAATAGGTGCTGATGTCGGCAGGACAACCTCCTGCACGTACATAGTCATTCTATAGTAGTATGAACCCTGCCACTGTGTCTCCTCTACATATCAGATCAGCAGGCCACAGATCAGTAAGTTCAAAAGTGCAACCAGTTTACACAGAATTGCAGGTTATTGTAAAATTAGTTCCACTTCAGCTCCATTTTCATAAAATGCAATTTATTAGACTCCTCCAAGGTAAATTCAAGAAAAGGAAATGGACATTCACTGCGCAAAATAGGACAAAAAGAACAATGGGAATACTTTGTAAGTTATGAATGTTATAACACAGGCATGAAAGGTAATTTTTCATTACTGCAATTTTGTTTTCAAGGGATTTATATCTGAGTTCATTTTTATATATGGAATAATTATTAGACTGAATAAAAGGCTTAAACCCCTAGACGGGAGTATTAACAATGTTTTAACACTGATCTGATTGACCTTAAGTAGATTTGTTCATATAACTTGGGAATAATAAATGCGGCTCTTCAATTACATTTAAAAGCTGAGTGTTAAAGACTGTAAAGATGCTTTATTATATGGCTGAACTGTAAGGTATATGAGTGCAGGAACAATGGAGAGCAAATACATATTGTTCAGGTATGTGAATTCTCAGCTATATTATACTCCGTGTTCCCTGCCTTGGGCCTATTAAATCTAGGGCATTTGGCCAGCATAAATCCAGGACTGAAAGGTAAAAAAGACACTTTTTTTTCTTCTGCAAGTGAGTTAAACTTTAGCATACTTTAGTAAGGTCAAAAGATTTCCATTTACACAGCTCACATTACCTGAATAATGCATAACAAGTTCACCCAATCTAATACAAAGGCAGTGTAAGTACGTTTTCCATACTACGGTTAAGCTATGAAAATTAAACATAATTATTGTCATACATTTCCAGTGCAATTCTTGCAGTATAGGTTAACTACAGTTACCGTTTGCTAATAGAGTTCGCTTAGGTGAAGACTGAAGCGATGGAGGAGCAAGGTGTTTTGGAACAAAGGGGGAAGAGTCATTGGAGACCTGTAAATGAAATACAAAGCTATTTTTCATTTGTGTGTCGTGACAAATATATCAAGCAAGCTCTGCATGTGTTCTTGCTATTAACATTTATAATACATGCAAATATTAAGACCAGCATAAAAACATCATAAATTGTTCGGAAAGATTTTCACAACAACCAAAACAGATCTGTACAAAGGCAAATTGAGCCATTGTATTACAAATTAAAAATGTGTTGTTTTACCTATAACGGTATTTTTAGAATGTTTCTTCAACAATAATGCCAGGGTGTTGCCCAATATACAGGAATAATGTATTTAGAGGTTCTAAAACTTCATCTTAATATTTTATTTCAACCATATATTTTCTAAAAGTGAATACCAGGACACATACCTCTGTAAACTCATGTTAGCCAAAATGCAACTTTACATCATCTCATAATTTTTTGTAGAAAAAAACCCCCATAAAAACTTACGTTTTGGGCTAAAAGTCAGAGCAATGCAAAGGCATATAAGCATATTACACAAAACTATATTAATACTTTCAAACAATAAAACACATAGCTGAATTAAAAACAAGCTAACCCTGCCCCCCAAAAGGCAGTGCAGAACAAACCATAGAACACTATGGGCCCAATTCATCAAGACCGGCATTAGTCATGCCTATCTTGATGAGAAGTTGGGCTGGAGTCAGACGTTCTTGATTTATAAAGAGGTGTATGCCTCCACATGAATCAGGAGCACCGGACAAGTGGCATACACCTCTATGTGTACCTCACTAAAAATCCTAATCCAGTACTGGAGTAAGATTTATGGCATAGCGAACACCGGTGCAACTCATCATGAATTTGACGGGTGGTTGTCGCCACACCTGTCTCACCTTAGCTCCACCCACTTTGTCAGAAATGGGATAGAAAATCTTTGCTAAATGGGATGCTTTAAGTTGTTTGCTTGGAATTAATGTTAGCAAGCATATTAATTAGTAGTTGATAGTCTATCTCACACAGCAAATGTCTTTGTTTTAACTTTACAGTTGTTCTCACCAATCTTTGTCTACAATAGTCCTTTTAACTTTAGCTGGGTATCTTCATCCCTCCAAAATGTTTAACTATAGACTATAAATAATGCTTCCTTCTCTCCCAGTCCTACTGGACACCCCATAATGGACACTTATCTCTAATCCACTGTGACACAGGTTCCTTTGGTTCAAAAGAATCTCACAGCTGCAATGATCCATCTTGTAAATAGTTGTGAATTAAAGGACACCATACAGGACAAAGCGAAGATAGAAGGGCACACCCTGCATAGGTCCTGATTCAAATTTACTTCACCCAATTTTAATGTTATACCTATAGGTAATACATTGAAAACCAGGCCATCAGTTAAAACATCAATTACACGTGGAACAACTGGTATTGTCTCATCAGGCTAAATTGTTCCAGAGTGTCACATAGTTTAACAGTTATTAGTACTAATAGTGCAACAGCATTAAGATTTGTGAGTTGACTTTCCCTCTTATAGCCTTGAAATTTGCTGGATTTTTATCTGAAACTTTCTGGGTTATGTTTTCAGACACACAACCCCTTGTAAGCACAGAAAATAATGTATAGCATAGACATATTATGACACTGAATCTTGGTGTAAAGATTTTTTTTTAAAGCTGAGATGTGCTGGCAATCTTGTGATATGTCAGGTCTTTAGTGACACAGGCAACTCCATCTCTCTCCATTTCTAGATGCAACATGTGACTCTTAGTAAGCAGTTCTCTTACCTTACCCTCTTACCTTCTCCTCAGTGGCCAATTCAGGGGATCCTAGCCCACAGCTTCTGGCCTTAGCCTTGTCAAAGGTTTTTAGCCTACACCACATCTGACCTGTCAACCATAGTCATTTCAAAGGACAGCATCTCTCTAGTGCATCCTTATAGAGGGAGCTTAGGAGAGTGATGAATTTGATCAGAAAAGGTATAGAATAACTTCTCTTGACCATTATTACCATCTGAATTTTTGACTGGTTTAAAAATACCCAGAGAATAAGGGAAAGTGAGGGCAAGTAAAGACAGTCATCAAAAAATGATGTCAATTATTCAACTCAACAACACTGCTATTATATTGTAGATCCTACACAGCATTGTCTGATTCAATAGCATCTAAAACAAGAAAGCCAAATAGTTGGGGTTGATCTGAGGGTTGCTTGCTGCCTGGTTACCAGTAGATTGCAGTTACTTGCCCCATTAAAATCAGGGTTGCCTTAGACCAGTGTTTCTCAACTCCAAACCTCAGGAACCACTAACAGTGAATGTTTCCAGGATTTCCTTTGTATTGCACTGGTGATGTTCCAGCCCCTGAGCAATACTAAGAAAATCCTGAAAACCTGCATTGTTGGTGGTTCCTGAGGACTGGAATTTGTGAACACTGCCTTAGACTAAGAAAATCTTTTGTGAAGCTGCAGGGGTGTACAAATCACTACATAATGATCTACTCTTTACTGATCATAAGTGTCACGTCTCCGTCAGAATCTGTGACTGCAATAACTGTCCCAGCCACCAGATTCCTTTGGTTAGTGGTGTCGGTGATAGCGGGGCCATGTCTTCGTAGGGACCTGCTCCTTTAGTTCTTGCCTCTGTTGCTGGGCATCGCTGTGCTCGTCTAGTGGCTGATGCTGGTGTGGCGCCCCTGCGACCAGGATGGCCACATAGGGAACTACAGCCAGGCAGACGGTAGATAGTTTGTGCATCAAACACCCTCCCTGCACACTCACCCACCAGAGCACAACACCCACCCGGAGCCCGGGACTCTAGGCGGGCAAGGGGTGGTAGGGTTTAGAGGAAAGTGGGTGAGAAGGTAAGTCAGGTGACAGACAGTACAAATAGAGGAAAAGAGGAGGAAGGAGTTAGTAGGCCAGAGTGAGCCGAGATGTAAAGAACAGCAGACAGAAAGTGACACATTCCGGAGGGATAGGGCTCCCTGGAGATGCAGAATCCACAGAGACACCGTTCCATGGTGAGAAAGCTCGTCCATAGCCTGTAGCCCAAGGGAGAGTGAGGACAGAGACCGGACAGGTGCCTCCGGGTCCGAGGAGTACGGCAGCACCGACCAACTACCGGCGGGATAGATTCCCTGATTGATTCTGGAAGCCTCACGGGTGGGAAAGAGCTGGTGATCCCTTGCAAGACAGGGACACCTAAGCTAGGCTGCAACCAGAGTGTCGGCTCTGAGGATGACTGCTGCTACACGCCTGCTCCCCAGACAAACCGACGGGGGACACAGATTCCTGATCAGTGCCCCTACCACACGGATTGGAGGCTAAGCAACAATTTAGGACCCGGCTTACCGCACATACACATAGGGGAAAGCTACACACAAGGGACCGAGTTGCCGTCATACAATCCACACTGAAGGACAGAGAGAGAGAACAACCCTGAAAGGTTACAGAGAGAGAGTGAGGGGTCTCAGAGTGACAGCTTGGCTGCAGAGGGTTCAAAGTGTCTGGAGTAATTTGTGTTAAGAACTGAACTGTGTTGAGAACAGTACTGTGAACTGTTTGACTTGGAAGAACTTGCAAGTAAACCCGGTAAACCCTGCTTCAGTCTCCCATGTATGATTCCAGGTATACAGAACTGTATTTTATCTTTACACCCTGTCAGGAGCACCCCGACCCGCGGCGGGCTCATCCATCTAGCTGCAGCCCATCCATCCCTCCATCCTCCTGGCAGAGCTACGCTACAGCTGTGGTCCCCTTACTGACCATAACCTGTGGGTGGTGTCACGACAAACTATCCCTGTAAATACCCCTTTTACTTGTGAGAACCCGAAACACTGTCTGGACCAAGACCGCCGTGATATCCCCAGCAGTACCCCAGTCCGGTGCTGAGTACCCCGTCCCAGTGGGCTCCACACTGGTGATGGGGGTGAAGTCCCTGCAGAGGTGTCTGATAGGTGCAGGTTTCATTCCTCTATCGGAATTGTAGTGGTTGGTACCTGTGGTGCATCACTGTTTGGCCTGGTTGTAGGGGTGGTCTGGGTGAGCTCTTCAGGCTCTGAGCGCCAGCTTATGAGAGGGGACAATCTTCCGTCATTATTGAAAAGCTTCCTTTGGATGAAGGAAGGTGAGCGGTGATGGGGGGGGCTGGGGGACAGTGGGTCAAAACTTTCTCTGATTTTGTCTATCTTCTGTTTGAAGAAGGCTGCAAAGTATGTACTTGGTTTCCCCTGATGTCTAGTTAAGTGTTCTGGTATATTGACTCTGACCTTTACCTGGTTTTTGGACTCTTCTACTGCCTGACGATTTTGTACTTTTGCCTGCCATCCTGATTTTGACGCTGCCTTCTGACTACGTTTTTGGATCCTGATTTAATATTCCCTGACCTCAAACCTTGACCCTGCCTGGTGACCTCCCTGCTCTGATCTGCTGCTCACCTATAGGCAGCTAACTCCTTGCTCCACAGTAATTCCAGATCTCTGTATAGGGGTTACAGGATCTCGGAGTTTCTTGGGGTGCAGCCTTATCAGCAGCTCAGCCTTGGCAGCGGACGGTCATTACAATAAGAAACAATGTTACTTTCAGATGTAGAATAGTATATGTGTATGTGTGGCTGAGAAGCTTAGGAAAATGCAATAAAGGATGTGCGTCTGGCATATGCGACAGAGAATAAGAAAATGTGATTTGTAACTGCATCTGTATCTAGTACACAAGGGTGAATTTGTGGCTGACACAGTTTTAGGGGAAAGATCAAATACAAATTGCTCTACTGTAACATTTAGCTTTTTATGTTTTCCTTTACTTCCTGGTAAAATGGAATTTTTTATCTGCAGAAATGTGTTTCTTCTTTGATTTCTTGTTGCTTTCAATGGAATTATAACATTTCAAT
>JARQOC010000002.1:577115038-577309023 GCA_033576535.1 Allobates femoralis
ATGTTTTACCATGTTAGCGGCACTTCAAATGTGACATGACATTCACATTCTATTCCAGTCAATGGCACTCCTTCCTTTCTCACCCTGACAGGCAACCCAAACAATAGTTTTTGTCCGTGCATGGGATATTGATGGAAATTGCACACCAAAATTGTTTGGTGCATTTTCTCCTATTTACTTTGTGAGAAGAAAATATTTGAGGCCTAAAACAACATTTTTGAGGGCAAAAATCAGATTTTTTATTTTCATGGCTCAATGTAATAAAATTCTGTGAAACATCTCGAGGTTTAAAAGGCTCACTAAATATCTAGATAAATTTCTTGAGGGGTTTAGTTTCCAAAATGTGGGGGGTTTCCACTGTTTAGGCACATTAGGGGCTTTGCAAATGCAAATTGTCTTTGTTTCCATTCAATTTTGTGTCCCAAAATTCAAATGGCGCTCCATCCTTCCTGGGCCCTGCCGTTCGCCTACACAGTAGTTTTTCCACCACATATGGAGTATCAACATACTCAGGAGAAATTACACAACAAATTTTATGGTATATTTTCTCTTGGTTCCCTTGTGACAATATAAAATTGGGGCTAAAGAAACATTTTTTGGGGAAAACAGTAAAAATTTAATTTTTTTCTTTACACATTGCTTTAAAAGGAACCAGTCATGTCCTTTTTTGTTATTAAATCACCCCTAATTTTATTTAGATCATGTAGTTTGCTTTTTTGGAATAAATACGATTTTTTTTTAAAAAAAGGTTATTTAATCAACACTCACCAAAAATAGCCAGTAACCAACATAAGTTCAAGCACACTAGCAGGATGCAGCAGGCCCTCCATGATAAAGGTGGGGGCAAACCAGGTGCAAAATACCGACTGTGCACCACAGATATCAGTACATTATATTATATGGAGGACTATGGGGGTGTATTATACTATATGGAGGATTATGGGGTGCATTAGACTATTTGAAGGATTATGGGTGTGCATTATATTATATAGAGGACTTTGGATGATGCATTATAATATATATAGGACTACATGGAGCCAAGTGCACTATATAGAAGGCTCTGCGAAGGCCATTATAATATTTGGAGGGCTCTGTGGAAGATGTGATAACATTTTGAGGGCTATGAGAGAGCCTTTATACTTTATAGGGGGCTATTCGAGGGATTTGAGGTATGTTCCTATATGATACGGCCAATTTTTTTTCCTGGAGGGACCAATTAGAACTTCTGCTTTGGGGCCCATGATTTCTATGTACGCCCCTGATGAATAGGTTACACTGTGTTTTTAGTGCTGCTTACAAATAAAAAATGTATCTTTCACCTTTTTTAAAATGTTGTATTTATGTGTCCATAGAATTATGCAGCATAATATTTTTGGTCAAATTTAAACTGAGAATTCAAAGAGCTTTCTATAGAAATCTGGCCAAATCTGTTTGATATGCCTTAAGGCCCCTTCACACGCTAGGATATAGGTGAACGATATCGTTAGCTATGTCATGTGACCGCGATCCTTTCGACATCGTTAATGCGTTGTCACACACAAGGATATCGTTAACGATGTTAAATTTGGCAATGCGCCAGCTACTTGGAGAAGAAAGAGTGAACAACGTTACAAAGTGACAGGAATAGGAGAATTATGAACGACATTGTTCAAAAAGGTTGCACACTGAACGATGTTGCTTGTTCAGAGAACAATAATTGGATCACGAACGATAGATCTCAAATTTTTGATGAACGATCCAATGATTTATCCTTTCAAGATTGTTCGTTTACACGCAACGACGCACAAACGATATCATTTGAACGATCACAAATTCATGATGTTTCAACGATATCGTTCAATGATATCGTAGCGTGTGAAGTTGCCTTAAGTCTTGGTGTTTTTTTATTTACATCCACCAACATCTTAAAAAGTGGGCGGTAGTCAAAGCAATGCAGGGATGGGAAACAAGTTAATCAGAAGTTGCAACAAAAAAGTGGTGTAAATTATGACAAAAATGTAATTGAGTCCCTAACTGAACCACATTTTTATGGTGGGACACAAAAGGTGATAATTTATTAGGAGGAGCACTTTTCTTAATGAATCTGGCTCCATTTTTACAGTGGACTGTTCATCAAGACTTTTGTACAGAATGTCAGTCTTGATGGATTGGAAACAGGACGAAGTGCCAGTGATCTGCAATACTGGATGGAAAGACCAGGACCCAAGAAGTCTGGTGTAATGATGTAAATGTATTCCGACGCGTTTTGGAGCAGCCTCTGCTCCTTCCTCAGGGAAGGAGCAGAGGCTGCTCCGAAATGCTTTGGAATAAATTTACACCATTACACCAGACTTCTTGGGTCCTAGTTTTTCCATCTAGCAGTGTGGATCACCGGCACTTCGTCCTGTTGCCAGTTGTTTGCCACGTTGCACATGGAGATGTGGATCCAATGGCAGCTGTACGAGTGCTAATACTGGTTGTGGGTTTACACAACCGGACCAGGTGAGCAAATTTCATCCGGCGATAGCCCCATTCTGCCTAGAAATAAGACCCTATTCGCATTTCGTCTCACATTTTTTAGTCTTGACGAATTAGCTTGTAAACCATTAGGATTGTTTAGTACTGTTAATGGATTTGATGGAACTTTTAGCCGCCACGTGACATCATCAGAAAAGTAAAAGTCATGGACTCATGTACTCTTCTGTCTTAACCTACACTACTTTTGTGGCGTAAATTATGATGAAGTTGTTTCATTGTTCTCAGCCATAACCTCCCACTTACCGTAACACTGGCCAGTTTTGAAATTATGAGTGAGCCAGTAGAAAAACACCAAAAGTCGCTAAAGTTTGGCGCAACTACAGCTTGCACAAAAATATAACAATATTTCAAAAAGTTTTTTTACCAGTTTTCTAGCACACATCTTTTGTTGATTCGGCCCCTACATGTTCCATTGCAACATTTTTAAATATAATTTAATATGCAATGGAAAAATAAAGCAAACTTGCAAATAGCCTACATTTTGCATATATTCTCTTTGTAATACAGCTCTTCTCATTATGCGCTAGTGGACTGCTTATAATGGGTAACAGACTACAAATAAATCCTGCTGGTCAAGGAATTCCCTGGTAACCTAATCCTGAGCTATGTAGATATAACAGTTGTCAGATAAGGGGAGTATTTTTTCATACATAGCATAGAATATTTTCCTGAGTAAATTTCTGAGCTCCATTTGAAATTGCAACTTGAACAGCTATGTCAGTGTGAAAAAGATGAGACAGAAGCCACATGAACACAGACTGGAGCATTAGGAAAAGGGAGGGGCAGAGAGCATGCTTCAGAGAGAATGCCCACTGAGTTCAGAGCTTGAAGCTTCACATATATTCTACATAGTTACTGGTGGTCTTTTCGGGTGTGTAGACTTTCAGCACTTCTGTGTTTTTTCTCTTATTTCTGTATTAAAGTCCTATTTTGCATTGCTTTAAATTGTATGGATTAAATACAGTTTTAATCCCCAACATATACAATAACAATATTTCATAAATGCATGAGTTTATGAAACACCTCCCTGATATTTTCACCTTATAATGGAATGTATTAAATGTATTTTTTCTCTGCATATTCAAAATATATACTTAAAGATTACAAATGTCACATAATTTGTATATTTCTATACATGATTATCAAATGGCTCTCATACTTGAGCTGTTGCAACATCAGTCTAAAACAGGGATAGGAAACTCCAGGCCTCTAGAGCCGCAAACAGGTCATGTTTTTAAGATTTCCTTAGAATTGCACATGTGATAATTAAGGGTGCGTGCACACGGTTCGGAGGAGCTGCATGTTGGACGCAGCTCCTCCGGACCTGAGGGAAGCCGTAAGTGGCTGCAGAGAGACCGCAGCCGCCCTGTACTCACCATGTGCGGCGGGTGCATGGCGGCTTCTCCCTGCAGTCACCAGATGGGAGCCGCTTCCGACTCTGCAGCATGAAATAAACATGCTGTAAATCAGCTGCACATGTGATGATTCCAACACCTGTGCAATATTAAAGAAATTGTGAAAACATGCACCGTGTTCGGCTTCTAAGGCCTGGAGTTCCCCACCCCTGGTGTAAAACAACTCAATATAACCTATTGACATTGTAGCCTCAGAAAAAGATATTGTTGTGGACCCCTGATAAAAAGAATATTCCTGTCTTGTGATTCTTGTGCTCTAATTGATGAAGATAATGTGCATATTGATGTGAATGGAGTTTTAAGGTACCATTACACAGTACAACATTGCTTGCAACTTCACTGGCGATTGCTGAGTCAGTGAAGTTGCAAGCAACACCTCAGTGCATCGTGCTGTGCGTAACAGCACGATACAACTGTAATAAGTTGCTGGTGCAATCTCGCCAGGTTGAAGTGCATGCACTTAAACCTAGCGATGTTGCTCCAGCGATAAGGCTGGATCGTGCAGTGTAACATCACAATTGCGATGTTAACGGCAATCCAGCCTATACCGCATCATTGGTGCAGATCGCTCGCTGGGATGTACCCAGCCCAGCGGGCGATGGCTCAGCCTGCATCGCCGCAGCGTTACCGGCAACATGTTGCCGTGTGAAAGCCAGCCTGTGATGTCGGAAGAAACTGCACTCCCGCGGAATTGCATCCGATATCGCAGGCAATGTTGTACCGTGTAATGGTACCTTTAATGCAACAAAGTGTCCAACTTTTTTCATTCAAAATTTACTAATTTACATTTAATTTTACTATTGTTTTATTTATTTAATGCAAAAATATAGTTCAAATTATATCAGTCCTTGTCCCAAGTGAACACCAGAAATGATTTAATAGAAGCCAAAATGATTCCGTATTTCATTTTCTATAGTAAAAAACTTAAGGAAGTTGTTTAACGTATATTTAACTACATTTTTATCCTTTATGTTTGTATTCTAGGTACATTTTCAGGAGTGTTGCTGCCAGAACAAGTCATTCCCATGTGAAAAGCGCAAAAAATGAATCCCCATGTGCGCTGTGTGACTTTGATTTCGCAGCCTGGCAAATGATTTTTATTGCTTTTACCAAGTTGGTATCCATTTGGCTTTTGCCAGCTTTAAAGAGTCTTATTCATGTACCATCTCGTATTGTTTTGTATAAGTGATTTAATCCATTACTTCAAATAGTCTTTTTTGTAGGTTGTCGACATTTTGCAGTAAAAATTAAATTGGGGCCAGCTTCCTTTGCGAAGAGCAAGGATTGAGAAGCTTTGGTAGAAGGAAATGGCATGCTTTTATGACACAATTGTCAGAAATATCATTAGTCACTCAACTTACTCCTTCATTCTTTTATGCCTGCTGAGTTAGACTGGCTTCACACCACGGCAAGGTCCGGTCCGGGGCTGTCAGGCATGAACCTGAGAGCCCCGGACCGGATCAGCACACAGAACCGGAGGGCCAAATGCGCCCTCTGGTCCTGTGTGCAGCTGGATGACTGTAATTACAGCCGTAGCTGCTGATTTTTCAAGATCGCGACTAGCATGGAGCTAGCCGCGGTCCTGAAACAACAGCGGCGTGCAGCAGCCGGTGTCCAGTTCCCGGATTCAGCTGGATCGGGGCCATAGGCTCCCATGTTAGGGAGAACTTGATTGCCCTGGATCCGGAACAATCCGGGACAATCCGGGCAAATCCGGGATCCGGCTTTTTGGGGTGATTTTGCAAGCAACATTTTTGTGTCCGGTGAGAATAATCCGAATTCTCCCGGATTCCACTGCAGAGATGAAACCGGATGGAAGAGAGCTGCCATCCGGCTCCATCCGGCCCCATAGACTACTATGGGGCCAAAAACCGGTCCGGGGCAGTCTGGTTTACACCGGACAGCCCCGGACTGGACTGCGCCGTGGTGTGAAGTCAGCCTTACCTGCCTCGGATTGTAGCTTGGCTTCCAATGCTTTTTGCTCTGGTTTTTCTCAAAAGCAGCACTTGTATTACTTGGCATTATGGATTCATTTTAAGAACAGAAACAAATAACATTTTAGCTAGAGTGACAAGTGTTTCTTTTTTGAGGGAGTTCTTCGACCTTGACTCTGTCATGCACAGGTTGTGTTTTTGACTTTTATAGAAAGCTTTCTTAGTAATTTACTAGGAATTTGCACAAATCTTTCTCCCTAATTGGATTCAGTTTTTTTGCTCAAAAATTGAATAAAAAATTAAAAAGTTGTATCTATCAATGAAAATATCAAGTTGTCCAACAAAAAACCATACAGGTCTCTTGATGGAAAAACAAAAATATCAGTCTTTGAATGTGATCATATAAAAGCATTGTGACTGTAAACTCACCATTTGCAAAACAAATCCAACACAGCACTTGGCAGGATGCAGTCAGACCCCAATAAAGAAGCAAACACAGATGCACAGAAACAATAAAATCACCATCAACCTGCCAAGACATGGTGGAGGTGATTTGCTATGCACAGGTTAAGGTTTGCAAACATAGGAAGCCTTTCACATTGATACATATGATGCAGAGTGTCCAAATGCTGCCCATTGGTCCCACCACCTGACCAAATGGACAGCTCAGTATGATGCCTCTGCACCACTGAATGAATGACCCCCCCATGGGGCCCAGTTGCACCCTGCAAAAATGATAAAAAAGTGCAAAATTTTTTTTATGATAAACAAACATTTTTTTTTTGTGAGGTATTGGTTAGATGTTTTGGCCAAGACACTTTAAGATTGTAATCCATGTCACGGATCCCCATGCTTATGAGTCCTATCAAAATTAAAAAAAAAAAAAGGCAGCATCAGAACAACTCACCATTTGCAGCCAAAAACAGATCCAACATAGCACTTGGCAGGATGCAGACAGGCCCCAATAAAAAAGCAAACACAAGTGCACAGACACGATAAAATCACCATGACATGTCAAATTTCCTCAACGACCTGCTCCTGTGATGTCATGTCGCTAGATGCTGCCATATTCATTCTGCTGTCGGCGTATGTGATGGGGAGACATTAGGACCGATACTCTGGGCAGCACAAGTCTTGTTCAGTTATTGAGACTGGGATTGCTGAGAACTTTGGTACTGTCCAGTTTGGCAGTATGTGTGTGTGCTGTCCAGTAATCAGCTCCCTGCCTTAGCCAATTGGACAGCTGCACACCCAACTTATATCAAGACTGAAGGGTCTGATTAGGATTCAGCAAGTCACAAACTAGGACAGTCAGAAATAGATTAAATCAACAAAATTCTTTATTCCAGGAATCAAGTGAGGAGAAGAATAGGATATGTTAAATATGTACACCCTCCAGTTTCACCACGAAAATGTTCACACGCACCCAGCCCAGAAGACCTAAGGACTCCCACAAGTGTACCTCTGGAACAATTTGCCTAAACCTTGCAAGAACAGTAACTAAACAATGTCACACTGCTACCAGACCAATGTAAATTATATGGGTGCACTGGAGTCCCTAGAGTTGCACTATGATTTGCAAACATCAAATTCTATGCACGTTTACACATATATTTACACACTACAAACAAGATTCATGGGTATTTAGCTAGTGGTACCATAAGAATGTTTCATTAGTCCGACAAAGGCATGTGAGAAACTGACTGCTGCCAATTCCGCACCTTCAGCACCAAAACAAAATGTCCATAAGGTTACCTGTAGTGATTAGTGAATTTTGCTCAAACATGTTCATCAATTTCATATTTGACAAGAACCTGACCGATTTGGTTTAATGACCGCAAACACGAACACGTCCATCAAAAGTCAGCAAACATGAATTTGTTCAGCAAAAATTCAGAATTTAAAATGGCCCTAAAACTTTACCTGTTTATTTGGAGCCAAAACACTCGCCGGAAGACACGCTGGTTGGTGACAACACCTAACCTATGGTAACCGGCTTGTACTAAGCTGTAGTTTTTGGGCATTTTTTGGAATTTTTTTAAGCTTCCTTGAGTTTGCAAGCGTTTTGACACCTGCAGGGTCTGAATTTTAAAAACAGTGCCAGATGTGGCAGCAGCTGGGAAGTCCAGGAAGCTTACAATGTCCTTAAAATATCAGCTTAAGAGAGCTTTCTATTTTTTTTTTGAGTTCACTCTGTGTGTTGGACTGTTTCTGCAAACAGGTGCTTTGATAATGCCTTACAGAGAACCTTGAACAAACCGCTGGCCTGTGGCTTGAAGCTGTGAGACATGGAACTGCACGACACTACACCCACTTCAGTAGAACAGGGCTGTTTAAGAGTAGTTGTCAAGGGTCGCAAACAGTGCATGTTTTCAGCTTTTCCCTAGCATTGCACGAGGTACTAGAATCATCCATCACCTCTACAGGTGATGAAATTAGCACCTGTACAATGCAAAGGAAAGTCTGAAAACTTGCACTATTTTCAGACCTTGAAGACTGTAATTGGCCACTACTGCCCTTGAGATATCTATGTAAGTAGCCAGGGGGCAAGAGGAATCCTTGAGCCCTTTCACCACAACTCCTCCGTGGCTCTCCCTGGACTTACTTAGGCCTGTGCCAACACTGCGTTGTTTGGTGTTTGTTTTTTAACCAGATTGACAATCTGCATCAGAATCTGCATGTCTATCCTGAGGTCAGCAAAGTGTAGGACAGGTCAGATGTGCTGTGGCCACATAGCTTTTTTGAATAGTTGCACATGTGGTTCAGGTGACTTTTTTATGCATCCAAAATCTGCAAGGAAAAAACACATTGGTACAGCGCTTCAGGATAGGCATGCAGATTTTCAAAATCTGCTTCTAAAAAGGCATCAAACAACATGGCGGGGCCACACTGGGATTCATTGCTGCATGATGCCAGCTGTGTAAGGCTGGGGTCACAGTTACCATGCGTTTTTTTAAGTGATTTAACAAAACTCATGCTTTTTTTCATGTCAGCATGAGTTTTGTAAGGTGTGTGATGGCTCCCTGCGTTTTTGGGTGCGTTTTTGAATCTGCACCTAAAAATAGTGCTTGTAGTATTTTTTTGAGCGTTTTGAAAAACGCATGCGTTTTTGTAGAAAACGCATGCGTTTTTATAACATGGGTTCCTATGGAAAACGCATGCAAAAACGCATGTACAGTTAGTACCTTTTAGTGCCATTCAAAAACGCATGCGTTTCCCATAGGAGCCCATGTTAAAAAAAACGCATGCGTTTCCGGAAAAACGCATGCGTTTTTTTAACATGGGCTCCTATGGGAAACGCATGCGTTTTTGAATGGCACTAAAAGGTACTAACTGTACATGCGTTTTTGCATGCGTTTTCCATAGGAACCCATGCTATAAAAACGCATGCGTTTTCTACAAAAACGCATGCGTTTTTGGATATGCTCCAAAAACGCATGGGACAGTCACACATGCTTTTTGGCTATTTGGGCATGCGTTTTTTAACATGGGGGCCTATGGGTGCGTTTTTTACATGCGTTTTTGAAAACGCAGGTCTCCAAAAATGCATGTGAAAAATGGTACTGTGACCCCAGCCTAACCTGCCATAAAATAAATAATGGAATAATATTTTTGGGCTCCAACCTATTTTTAATAGCCAACCAAGGTTAGGCCTTTTGTACAAATCTGTGCAAACACGCACATGTGAAAGAAGCTGTTTTTGGGGGACCATGTGTCCTGTACCATGTGGAATACGTAGAGTGTCCGTGTGACATCTAGATAGCACATGGACAGCATGTCACTGTAAACTCACCTGTCTCCAGCGCTTCCTGTCCATCTCACTTCCAGGGCCACTGCAGCTCTCAGTTCAGTGAATATTCATGAGATTAATGAGTGGCCCCCGAAGTGAGAGGGACAGGAGCATCTCTGGAGTCGGTTAAGTATAAAATTCTGTATTTTTATACTTAGAAATTTTTGCTACAGCACGTACAGATGGATGTCACACGGATGAAATCCGTGTGCGGGACATTTATTGCAGCAGCTTATTGGCCTTGATGGGTTTGTGCTGCTGGCCAAAAATGGACATGTCTCCATGTGTAGCACACGGACACTCATGTGCTCCACACTGAAACACGTGTGCTCTACATGGAGACATGGTTCTTGCAAAATCCTGGACATGTGAGAATGTCCATACATTAACATAGGTCTCCGTATGTTCGTGCTTACGGCATGTGTTGGCATGAACTGCACAGGTGTCGGAGGCACGGGTGTGTAAAAGAGGCCTTAAATTAGGCAGCTGTGGGCTGGTATTCTCAGCAGGGTGGGGGCTCATCATTATTGAGCCCACCCCACCTTATAGAATAGCATCCCACAGTCACCCCACGAATTGGCGCATTCATAAGAAGCTCCAATTCATGGCGCTTTACCTGCCTCTTCCAGTTGACGTATAGTGGTGGCAAAATGGGTAATAAGGTGTTATTGCCAGCTCGCATTAAGGCCGAAATTCTTAATGTCGGCCCAATGTTACACCCAGCCATTAAGAAGTTCAATAGTAAAGAAGAAAGAACACAAAGAGAAAACATTTTATTAGAAATAAAAACACACATGTATCAGGACTCCATCTTTATTACTCCCTCCTACCCATTCTTGATCCTCTGCGACGTCTTCTTGATTGCAGGCTGCAATGAGAACACAGCGTCCTGTCACCACAGCCCCCAAACATTGAATGAATGAGCTGCCAGCTCTGGTCCGGTATGCGAGTTGGGAAAAGAAAGCTGTCATTAACTTCTTATTACCCAGTTTGCTACTGCTACACAGCAAGTGGAAGAGCCATGTACACTGGTAGAAATCGGCGCTCCCTATGAATGCGTCAATTTCTGGGGCAGCTGTGGGCTACTATTCTACAGCATGTTGGGAGCCAATAACGATGAGCCCTCGCCCCACTGAGAATACCAGCCCTCTGCTGCCTACTTTTACCTTGTCTGCCAATTAAAAATAGGGCAAATCCCTATGCAATTTTTTTTTACATTTTTTTTTCGGGGGGGGTAGTTCACACTATGATGCCAGGTTGTTTGCCATACACCAATGTATACGACAGGGTGGAGATCTCCATAGTATTGCACAGATTATAATTGAATCAAATGTACTGGTGATGATTCCAACCCCTGTGCAATACAAAGGAAATCCTGAAAACATGACCTGTGTATGACAACCAAGCACAGACAGATTGTGGAAATTAAGTCTGATGGCAATAGCCAATCACAGACACTCTCACAGAGCATGAGCATATGTGATTTGCTGTTGCTGGTCAGTGAAGTGAATACGCGTGAAACTTCGTGGGTGGGACCAGAACTAAGTGAGAGGGAGAGTAGACCTGCAAACAAGCAAGCAGCAAGAGACTGGTAAGATCATCATTGTGTGTCTGTTTGTGTTTGTCAGCTTTTGGACATCTTTGAAGGTGTTCTCTATGTGTTTCATGTTGCCTTCCATTGATTCCAATGATGTTGGGAAAATTCGGTGAACATGCGTCAAATTATTTGATGAAGAACACTCCACATTACATTTGGTGAACATATCCGAATTCGAGCGCTGTTTTCGCTCATCTCTAGCTACCTGACAGAAAATGGACTTGCAGGGCCCAAGCTTGGGGGACCCATGAGTTTGTTGTAATCCATGGGCAAAATGGGCTAATCTGAAAGTCTGGTCTCATACGCATTTTAGAAATCAGCCAATAGTCCTCTCCAGCAGATGAACTTCCACCAGGTTCCTCACAAGACACAATCATACAGCCTCCTTCTAATGGTACTTGGGGTCTTCTCCTTGGTCCAACCCTCCCTCTGGTAGCATATTAACAATTAATTCTCGAGGGAGGCTTCTTCCGAAAACAACAAATCAACATATACACCATGTTCCAAATTATTATGCAAATGTTTTTTTTCCTCTGATTTTCCTAAATGGTCGGTGCAAATGATAGTCAGTGCAATAAAAGTCATCACCGGTTAGAGTATATATCGAATTTTATTGAAGAAACCTCTCAATGATAACAGTATAATCTTCAAAATTAAATAAAACTCTAAACGCACTGTTCTAAATTATTAGGCACAGTAGAGTTTCTAAACATTTGATATGTTGGAAAGAACTGAAAATGCTCATTTGTTGAATTTGTAGCATTAGGAGGTCACATTCACTGAAATAAAAAGCTATTTAACTCTAAAACAGCCTAACAGGCCAAGTTACATGTTAACATAGGAACCCTTCTTTGATATCACCTTTACAATTCATGCATGCATTGAACTTGTGAGTTTCCGGAGAGTTTCTGCTTGTATTTCTTTGCATGATGTCAGAATAGCCTCCCAGAGCTGCTGTTTTGATGTGAACTGCCTCCCACCCTCATAGATATTTTGCTTAATTATACTCCTAAGGTTGTCTATAGGGTTGAGGCCAGGGGAAGATGGTTGCCACACCATGAGTTTATCCCCTTTGTGCCCATAGCAGCCAATGACACAAAGGTATTCTTTGCAGCATGAAATGGTGCATTGTCATGCATGAAGATGATTTTGCTCCTGAAGGCACGTTTTTTCTTTTTGTACCATGGAAAACAGTTCTCTGTTAGAAACTCTATATAATTTGCAGAGGTCATTTTCACAACTTCAGGAACCTTAAAGGGACCTACTAGCTGTTTCCCAATGATTCAAGCCCAAAACATGACTCCTCCACCTCCTTGCTGACGTCAAAGCCTTGTTGGGACATGGTGGCCAGCCACCAACCATCCACTACTCCATCCATCCCATCCAGAGTTGCTCGGCACTCATCAGTAAACAAGACTGTTTAAAAATTAGTCTTCGTGTATGTCTGGGCCCACTGCAACCGTTTCTGCTTGTGAGAACTATTTAGGGGTGGCCAAATAGTAGGTTTATGCACCACAGCAAGACTCTGAAGGATCCTACACCTTGAGGTTCAAGGGACTCCAGAGGCACCAGCAGCTTCAAATATATGTTTGCTGGTTTGTAAGGCCTTTTTAGCAGCTGCTCACTTAATCTGATGAACTTGCCTGGCAGAAACCTTCCTCATTATGCCTTTATCTGCTCGAACACGTCTGTGCTCAGAATCAGTCACAAATCTCTTCACAGTACGATGATCACGCTTACGTTTTCGTGCAATATCTAATGTTTTCATTCCTTGTATAAGGCATTGCACTATTTGTTGCTTTTTGGCAGCAGAGAGATACTTTTTCTTTCCCATGTTACCAGAAAACTTTGGCCTGCTTAATATTGTGGAAAAAACAGTTTTCCTTTTATTGGGCTCACCTGCCAAACTAATTGTCCCAGGTATCTGAGATTGATTTCAGTGATCCAAAGAACTCTGAGACACTGTATCATCAATGGGTTTCATTGACAAAAAAAACAAAAAAAAAAACCCTATGACACTTAAAACCAATTTGCATAATAATTTGGAACATGGTGTAGTCTATATTAAGCCCACCATGGTCGACCAGTGAAAAGAGAACCTACAGCCACAAGTCAATACACACCACTCACTCTATTGTCTCTCTCCTGCCAGTCCCAGTCTTTTATATCTGTTCTGCAGGAATCCTCCTGGTGACTAGGAGGAATCCCTGAAGCTGGTACCCACAGCATACTCTTGTGGTACATTTACACGCGGCCACAGGAAAGTAGGAACAGGCAGGCATTGGACACAATTGTGGCTGTTGCCTTGAAAAGACCACGATGTGGCTGCGTGTAATTAAGGACTTTCCTTCCTGTGTCTTCCCTGAAGGAAGGAAAGTCCTGAATTACACGCAGCCACATCGTGGTCTTTTCAAGGCAACAGGCACAATTGTGTCCGATGCCTGCCTGTTCCTACCTTCTTATGGCCGCTTGTAAATGTACCATTACACTTATTCTTCCAGCTTGCTGCTGGGAGCCACCAGAAATAGTTGAATCAACCTTGTCTTTGGTCCAGTTCCTGTTAGCCTGTGACATTGCTGTTGTGATTTTGGCCCGTTTTCTAACTATTTTACAGTTCTTCGATTGTGTTTCTTGTGTGTCCTCCTGGTTTTGAGCTCAAAATATTCACTGAAGATTTTGCTATTTTAACCTTTTTTTTTTTTTTTACTGCACTTCCGCTTCTGATCCAGTTACATGACCACCCTGTCAGCTTGCACCACCAGCCAGCAGCCAACTTCATGTTCCAAAAGCAGTGGTCCTTATTGAGGTCCATATCTCCTCACAGAGGTTAAATAGTAAAGTCCATAGCAAACACTAGGATTTGGTAAATTGAGTGGCTTGCGCGAAGTGTGTCTTTGGTAGCAATTTACGAGGTGCCAGGAAACCTCTAACAGACCCATACTATAGTGGCACAAAACCTTGTTTTCCACTGCACAAAAGTAAAAAAAACCAAAACACAACAAAAAAAAATATATATACATATTTATATACACATATTTTTTTCTCTTTTATACACATATATATATATATATATATATATATATATATATATATTTGATGTTTATGTAGTTGTAATCATCAAAGAAAATGTATTTGATATGTGATTGATAATGCATATCATGTATGGTATTGTGTGTCCTGAGGTTCAAATTAGGCTGCAATTTTTCCAAAGTTAAAAAAAATTGCTATTTCAAAGGCAGCGTTACATACTGAGTTTGTGTTTTACATATAGTTCTCATATTACTTTGTCATTATGTGGCACCCCTATGGTTCGGTTGCCACAGGAACATCTGGTGCGGAGAGGGATTTCCACATCAGGTAAACTTACACTCAACATCTTCCACCCCACACCTGAAGGTGGAGCTCTACTTGCCAACTTCAGGCAAGGTCCTCTATAAATTCAGGTTTGGAGGCGGAGTTAGGCAATGCAGTTTCAGGGAGGACTGTGAAGACATCTTGAACGGAGCCGCGCTAGGCCTGTGCCAGTGAAGAAGCTGAGCCAGCGTGAGGGACCCAAGGGTGAGGGTCGGAGGCAAGGCGAGGCGGAGAGGGGGCAGAGGAACCATACCGGTTCACCCCAGAGAGGCAGCAGAAGCAACCCGGACACCGGAGTCTGAGTCTGCAAGGGTCCAGTTAGCCCAGCAGAAAAGACAGGAGGGCCAGGGAGACTTCAGTCTCCTGGTGCAAGAACACTTGTAGCACAGCCATCGACAGAGCCAAGGACCGCAGAGGAGTTAGCAGTGCCCAGAAGAAGGTTCTCATCACCTGTTATACAAGTCAGGGACACAGGAGAGGTCAGGGCCAGGTTTCAGACAGACCAGGACTAGAGCACACACACACGGTGACAAGGAGCCTTCACAAGTCATAAGTTGTAGAAATCCTGAACTGCCACCCGACCACCTGGACTGTACCCTGGACGTTACCTTGCAACATCAACAGTAAAAGGTATGGAAACAAACTCCCAGCGTGTGTGTCTGTTATTGCGGCACCTGATCCTGCCCTCATCAGAGACTGCCAGCGTCTCTACCTGCAGAGCCGCCTCCCCGTGTAAATCCTTATTCACCACAACTGCCCCAGAGACCCTGCTCCACCTACAGGGAGCATTACCAACTAGTTACCTCATCATCACCCCGGAGGTCTGCAAGCAGCGCCGGTACTATTACCGGAACCGTAGGTGGCGTCACGAGTTATTTTATTTCATTTTTTATTAACCCCTTTTTAAAAGCGGCCCCAGGTCTCGGAACCGGACATCGGCTGCCTGTGACACATCCCCAATCCGTGAACTACTGCAAGCACGGGACCGGGTACCCCAGGTCCTGGGACGGGACAGCTTTTCCTGGCATCACAAACATGATCCCGTAATACCGGGTACTGTGTGCCGAGTATTGACTTTATTGAACTGTTAAAATTGGGCGACCATAACTGCGCAACAGAGCGGTAAGAAATGGGGTGTAATGGTTAAAAGGGCGCGAAGACAAGCCCCGCCCTGCGCTCTGCCGAGAGCTGACGAAGCGCAGCAGCCCGATCCAAAAATACCTGAAGTGCTCCACTCCCCGCCTGAGTAGCTGCCAACTGCTTTTTCTTTTGTGAGAGACTGGCTAAAGTTAACTAGGGGGGAGCAAGGATGGATGCGCAGAAGGACGTCGATGCAACGGTCCCTAACCCAAATCTACCCCACAATGAAACGGCAGCTGGCAGAGGGGCCGCAGCATCTGGAGCCGATCTTCCTGTTGTATGTCTCCGGAACGGTGTGGTTACCGCAGTACAATGGCAAACCAGATACCCTGGCTGGGATCAAAGATTTGTAATGTACATGTATGCAATGACTGGCAAGCAAAGAGCATCTGTTGTACTAGGACAGTTAACGGGTGCAGCAGAGCTTGAGGTTGAGTCCTGGTCGGATGCAGATCGAGAATCAGTAGCTAAAATCTTTGGTAATCTGAAAATTGCTTTTGAGAACCGCACTGAGGCTGAACTGAGAATGAGGTTCTACCATTGTACACAAAGGCCGCAGGACAGTATCAGAAACTATGCCTTACGCCTCCAGGAGGCGCTGCAGACCTTAAAACAGGCAGACCCTGCCAGTGTGTGGGAGGAGAACAAAATGCTGATTGAACAGTTCATTAAGAAGCTGCAATCATCCAGTGATCGTAAACAACTAGAACACCCGGATGCAGACTTTGTTGTCTTAAAACAATGGGCTATAAAGGCATGCTGCAACCCCCTGCAACCGCAGACCCTGCACCCCAGTCATGGTAAGTCAGCACCTCCCCTCTGAAGGTGGCGCCCTCTTATTTGACCACAGCAGAGGCTAATGGACAGGCTGTGTCACCTGGTTTTAAGATGACCTCCGCACCCAGGTGCAACAGCTAAGTAAAGATGTAGCCATGATCTTAAAGGCCATGCAGCTCAAGCCGGAGCCCAAATCGTCAGGAAAGATCCAGCTAGACTACAGCCCCAAGGATGTCCTGTGGATGCGAAGGAGGAAGATCCCATCGCTTCGAGAAAGGATCATTGACTGCTACGACTCATCAGGACAACCCATCTGCCGGACCACCTTGTCAGGTCATGCACTTTAAACCAGCAACCCCTGGGGCTGAGGGCCAACCCCCAGGAATAAGACTACTAGGCCGTCTGAATGGCGTGATAGATATGTGGGAGGATGGCCAATCCTGTCTATCATACTGGATGGTATTCCCACACCTGCCCTATTGCACATCGGCTCACAGGTGACAACAATACCACATATTCTTTATAAGAGGTTTTGGGCCGATATTGAGCTCACCCATCCAGATTCTGACCTCACTATATATGCTGTGAATGGGTTACCAGTAACAATAAAAGTGGGGAGGGTGGAGCTAAAGGGCCAAGTACTTATTGTAGTTGAAACTGATCCTAATGAAATATATCCGCAGATGATACAAGGCACAAATGTAATTAAAAATTGTCTAGGTGAAGTGCTGTTTTTACTCCAACAGATTGCTGAAACTGCCAGCATCTCCTGCAGAGACAACAGGTAAACCTGTCCAGTTAAGAAATTGGCAGTGTACGGTTGACAGACCTAATCCCTATTGTGTTACCCCCGAAAAGTGAAATGATGATATGGTGTCAGGCAGCAATAGGCCTCAGAGGGCCGGATTACCAGGCAGTGGTTGAGCCTGTGTATTCAGAGAGTAAGCCTACAATCCTGGCAGCCAGGGGTGTGGTTGATGAACACAAGGGGAGGGTGCCTGTACGAGTGTTAAACTGTGGAGAGGAGGAATTCAAACTGCCCAGATATGCTAGGGATGGGCACACACCACAGAGACACCCCTCCCCCCACAAGGACACACACCACAGGGACACCCCTCCCCTCAAAAGGACACACACCACAGGGACCCCCCCACAGGGACACACGCACACCACTGGGACACACACACACCCCCGGGACACACACACCCCAGGGACACACACACCACACAGACAGACACAGATGTGCACAAATCGCATCACACAACTCGCCTCATACGTCTGGTATCTTTAATTTCCAAAAATAAACATCTGATTAAAAACAGCCAATGTGCAACACATGTGCCATATAGGGAATTAAGGCAGATGTCAGTCACATGAGCTGTCTATTATGTGTATGTGTGAGGTAATATATACTGCCCGGCCAGTGGGAGGGTTTAATGTTGGCTGGAGATTTATTAGGCTGCCTATAGCAACCAATCACAGCTCAGGTTCTATTTTCCTACAGGTAATTAATATGAAATATTAAAATTCTATTTTGTTATAGCTAACAGCAGTTATTTATTAACCCGGGAGTAGCCGGGTAGTACAGCTAGTCTAATATATAAAGCTGAATGTGTGTATGTATGTCCGGAATTGGCATCTACACTGTCGCAACTACAGCCACAATATTTTGCACAGTCACACATCTGGACGCCGAGAGCGCCATATGCTATGTTGTGAGGCGAAATTTTAACCCCGCGCGTTCCAATTCACCAAACTATTTTGCCCCTATCTACATAATGGAGAGAAAGTGACAGTTACCAGTTGACAGTTGTGATGAGAGGGGCTTAATGACAGCACCAAAGACTAACAGCATATACCAGCATATAGTCACTAAGGTGGGGCCCTGACATGGAATATTCACCACGCATGGGGACATGTACAGTTGTGGCCAAAAGTATTGATACCCCTGCAATTCTGTCAGATAATACTCAGTTTCTTCCTGAAAATGATTGCAATCACAAATTCTTTGGTATTATTATCTTCATTTAATTTGTCTTCAATGAAAAAACACAAAAATAATTGTCCTAAAGCCAAATTGGATATAATTCCACACCAAACATAAAAAAGGGGGTGGACAAAAGTATTGGCACTGTTAGAAAAATCATGTGATGCTTCTCCAATTTGTGTAATTAACCTCACCTGTAACTTACCTGTGGCACCTAACAGGTGTTGGCAATAACTAAATCACACTTGCAGCCAGTTGACATGGATTAAAGTTGACTCAACCTCTGTCCTGTGTCCTTGTGTGTACCACATTGAGCATGGAGAAAAGAAAGAAGACCAAAGAACTGTCTGAGGACTTGAGAAACCAAATTGTGAGGAAGCATGAGCAATCTCAAGGCTACAAGTCCATCTCCAAAGACCTGAATGTTCCTGTGTCTACCGTGCGCAGTGTCATCAAGAAGTTTAAAGCCCATGGCACTGTGGCTAACCTCCCTCGATGTGGGCGGAAAAGAGAAATTGACGAGAGATTTCAACGCAAGATTCTGCGGATGGTGGATAAAGAACCTCGACTAACATCCAAACAAGTTCAAGCTGCCCTACAGACCGAGGGTACAACAGTGTCCACCCGAACTATCTGTCGGCGTCTGAATGAAAAGGGACTGTATGGTAGGATACCCAGGAAGACCCCACTTCTTACCCCGAGACATAAAAAAGCCAGTCTGGAGTTTGCCAAAACTTACCTGAGAAAGCCTAAAATGTTTTGGAAGAATGTTCTCTGCTCAGATGAGACAAAAGTAGACCTTTTTGGGCAAAGGCATCAACATAGAGTTTACAGGAGAATATAAGAGGCATTCAAAGAAAAGAACACGGTCCCCACAGTCAAACATAGTGGAGGTTCCCTGATGTTCTGGGGTTGCTTTGCTGCCTCTGGCACTGGATTGTTTGACTGTCTGCATTGCATTATGAAGTCTGAAGACTACCAAACAATTTTGCAGCATAATGTAGGGCCCAGTGTGAGAAAGCTAGGTCTCCCTCAGAGGTCATGGGTCTTCCAGCAGGACAATGACCCAAAACACACTTCAAAAAGCACTAGAAAATGGTTTGAGAGAAAGCACTGGAGACTTCTGAAGTTCACACAACTTACCTCATACGTGTGCTATCTTTAATCTCCAAAAATAAACATTTTATTAAAAACAGCCAATGTGCAACACATGTGCCATATAGGGAATTAGGGCAGATGTCAGTCACATGAGCTGTCTATTATGTGTATGTGTGAGGTAACATATACTGCCCGGCCAGGGGGAGGGTTTACTGTTGGCTGGAGATTTATCAGGCTGCCTATAGGAACCAATCACAGCTCAGCTTCTATCATTCCACGTCTTTATAAGTTTTACCTTTTCCAATCAACTTTTTAAGCAAAGTACACAGTTCTTCTGAACGATGTCTAGAACGACACATATTTCTCATGCTTTAAAGGAGAAATGCATGTACAACATGTGCTGGCTTCACCCACAAATAAGCGCAACCTGATTCACACCTGTTTCTTCACAGAATGATTGACCTCACTATTAGAACTCCACACTGCTTTTATTTTGAACACACCCCCTTTCAATTAGTTATTCAAATACACAGACTCAAAAACATGCAGATCATGAATGCTGAGTCTGTTGGTTTTCTAAGAATTTAACATGTGTTATTATAATTTATACCAAAAACAGTGAATAATATGGTTAGTTTATACTGGACTGCTATTACTTTGAACACTACGGATTCTTTACTGTAAGCGCAGTGAGACTATGGAACTCTCTGCCACATGATGTTGTAATGAGTGAGTCACTACTAACATTTAAGAAGGGCCTGGATGCCTTTCTTGAAAACTACAATATTACCAGTTATACATACTAAATTCTTTGATAGGGTGTTGATCCAGGGAATTAGTCTGATTGCCGTATCTGGAGTCAGGAAGGAATTTTTTCCCCCAATGTAGAGCTTAGTGTTGCCACATGGTTTTTTTTTGCCTTCCTCTGGATCAACATGTTAGGCTATGGGTTGAACTAGATGGACTTAAAGTCTTCCTTCAACCTTAAAAACTATGTTACTATGTTACTATGTTACTACTGTAGTTAGTGCTGAACAAGGGGGTGTCACATCAGCTACTGAAACCAAGGGATCACATACTTTTGTCACTCAGAAACGTGATATTGGATCATTTTGCGCAATAAAAAAATGATGTCTAATATAAAAAAAAATTATATACATATAATATATATATATATATATATACGTATATATAATATATAAAAAAATATTTTTCACTCTGCTTTTTTTTAATCTAGTGTTAGGACTTGTGAGAAAATATGATTTAGTTTAAGGTCAAATTTATGCGTAAGTATGGAAAATTCTGAAGGGTTCATATACACATAATTATATATACATATACACAAACACTAAGCACTACTCATATAATCATGCTTCAAGATATATTGTTATGGTGAGAAGGACACGATAAATCTAGGAAGGGCAAATCTGAAATGGAAGATGAATTAATATAAACAAGATCTTGTCCCTAAGGATAATATGGATTTTACTCATAAACTCTATATTCAAAAGTGAATTTATTATGAGTTCAGTTTACAAAAGAACATTGTCTACTGTTGCCACGATTCCTATCTTCATAATTAAGAAATGCAGTTATATTAATAGGGATAAGAGAAAAGCTCTTATCTTCAAGTTATGTAAATGAGTCCAATTTTTGCTATTTATTTTATTACTGGCGGCACCTTAAAGAGATTAAATTGCATTCTGATGCTAAAAATAGTGAAAAGCCATGTCATTTTACATAACATGTAATGCTGTTTGTCCTACTCTACAGCTGATCCTAGCTCTAAGTATTCAGTCATTTTTCTTGCAGCAATCTTTCAATGCTCTTGTAAAATATAGATTCATAATTTTTCCAAATCTTAAAAACCTAAATTCTAATCTGTCAGAAAACAGATTGTACTTGTTAGCAGTATGCAGCGGTCTCTACTGTTCAGATCTAAAAAGTAAAAGACGTTGGAGAGTGAGCAATTAATTATACTGACAACATCAAAATACAAACCTCAGTGTAATTAACAGATAATCCTTGAAATGCCTAACCAGCATCGTAACAATGTGCAATTGGTTTGTATGGATTGGCTGACTGTATGAAATGAGATTGTCTCCTTTACTTTGTCGTGGGTTTTGAAACATTAACTTTCTGACCTATTAAAATGTTCTATGAGCTTAGCGATGACCAAAACAGACTGTGATTAATTTTTCTGAAAATATTAAAATATATGACTTTGGCGTTATCATCACTACATCTGATAGCCGTTGTCGGCATGGCGTGGAGGCACAGTAGTTATCATTGACTACAAATTGTATAGAATAATTGCATATGTTTCCTCCAGCTGCTATTTCTTTTAATAGCCCAAGAACATTCTGGCAATTTAATTCATCTCTGACTAAGGGCTTTTTCGGATGAGCAGTGGAGCTGTCTGGACAAGAATTTTCATGTCATGTTCCTATTGAAAAGCAGCATGCGCTCACTACTGAGAACCTCTCCTGGATATATCATTATTTTACAAAAGCAAGAGGATAGTATTGGTAGTTGATCAAATATTTCGGACATAGAATTACATTTTTCACCCTATCTCAAGACTTTGATGTACATATATTCGTTTTCAGTCTCCCCATAAGAAAGCATGGTGCAATATAGAGTCAAATAGGCCTTCCAGCACAAAAGAGATGTTGTGTACCAGAGTCCTTTTCTTCCAAGATGACATCAATAGTCTATTTACTGTCAAAGTTTTTCAAGTCCATTAGTCCCAGGGGCACTTCCCTGATACATAGACAATGTGTGTGTCCTGGATGGCTGGACCATCAATGAAAATAAGCACCTGTAATTTGTGTCACCCCCACCGCATTGTAGATTGTAAGCTCTTATGAGCAGGGCCATCATTATTTTGCTTCAATTATTGTACTTTTTGATAACTGTTACTTATGACTGCTGTATATGAACCTCTGAATTTGAAAGCGCTGCGGAATATGTTGGCACTATATAAAGATTATTATTATTATTAATATTATTAACACTATATTTTTGCTGTGCACATTGGTATGACTCCTAAATTCCACAAAAGAACAAGATTTGTGAAAAAAACCTCTTGCAGGGCCATGGACTGCTATGATACAAACAGATATCAAACAAACTCTGTGCTTTTTATTCTGAAAGTGTCTGTCTTTTGAGAAGGTCCCAGAAATAGAATGTGTTAAGTGTCTGTGCATTTCAGAAAAAAAAAGAAGTAATTCAGAAAAAAGCACAACGAGAGTTTATTTGATTTCTATAATGTCATTGCAGTCTATGGCTTCATTTGAGGTTCATTTAAATGCCATATTTAGGGTGATGCAGGCACAATACCTGAATGCACTGCAGAAATGCTATGGGAGTAGTACTTTCAATTCAGGTATCACTAGCTTGGGGCAAGTCTTTTACTGTGGCTCTTTTCTCCCAGGCTTTGATCAAATGACCTTCTTCAAATCAATTAACACTAAGGCTGGGTTCACATTTGCGTTCGGCACTGCAGCGTATGGAGAGCATACGCATACACAGGGCCGAACGCAGACATTTTCATGTAAACGCAGCGGTGATTGTCCGCATGTGTTCACATGAAAATATCATTGTGAGTCGCCCGGCCACCCAATCAGCGGTCTTGGCGGCCAGAAGGTGGAGATCAGCGGCAGAGATCTCCCAGTCGCTGTCGCTGATCTCTTCCTCATGGCCCCCAGATGGCAATGCGCACAGATTCACTTCCATTCTTCATTTTTGTGCGGCTTTCTGCTTCCATATAAAGAAAACATACAGCCACGCACAAAAAAAACAACATTTTGCGTTTGGCATGCGCATAGATTACACACATTTTTATTATTATTATTTATTTATATAGTGCCATTATATTCCATGGCGCTTTACATGTGGAAAGGGCAGACGAGGACAAGTACAATAAATGTGGATGATCAGGTCATACAGGTACATGAGAGGAGAAGATCCTGTCCGCGAGGGCTCACAGTCTACGAGGGACGGGTGGGGATACAGTAGGAGGGGAGGTGCCGATCGTGAGGCGGTGTGGTGGACTGGGCATCATTGCAGGTTTTAGGCTTGACGGAAGAGGTGGGTCTTCAGGCTTCCTATGAAGGTTCTCAGGGTAGTAGAGTGTCTGATGTGGTGGGGAAGAGAGTTCCAGAGTATGGCAGAGGCACGGGAGAAATCTTGTATGCGGTTGTGAGAAGAGGAGATGAGGAGAGAGTAGAGGAGGAGTTCTTGGGCGGATCGCAGGTTGTGTGAGGGTAGGTATTGGGAGACCATATCGGAGATGTATGGGGGGGACAGGTTGTGTATGGCTTTGTATGTCATGGTTAACTGAGATCTCTGAGAAGTGAGGAGCCAGTGAATTACTTGGCAGAGGGGGGAGACAGGGGAGTAGTGGGAAGACAGATGGATTAGACAGGCAGCAGAGTGTAGGATAGATGGGAGAGGTACAAGGGAGATAGCAGGGAGGCCGGTGAGCAGGAGGTTGCAGTAATTGAGGCAGGAGATGATGAGAGCGTGAATACGTGTTTTAGCAGTGTCGTGGTCAAGAAAAGTGCAGATCCGTGAAATGTTTTTGAGCTGGAGTCGGCAGGAGGTGGTGAGGGCCTGGATGTGGGGCTTGAAGGAGAGGGAAGAGTCAAGGATTACTCCGAGGCACTTGGCATGAGGGACTGGTGGGAGAGAGCAGTTGTTAAAGAGGATGGATAGGTCAGGTAGTGGGGGAGAGCGGATTGGGGGAAGACTATGAACTCAGTTTCGTCCATGTTCAGCTTAAGGAAGCAAGTAGAGAAGGATGAGATGGCGAACAGGCACTGTGGAATTTTGGAAAGTAGGGAGGTGATGTTGGGTCCAGACAGGTAGATTTGGGTGATGTCGGCGTAGAGGTGGTACTGGAGGCCATGGGACTCAATCAGTTGCCCTAGGCCGAGAGTGTAGATTGAGAAGAGTATTGGCCCCAGAACCGAACCTTGGGGGACCTCAACAGATAGGGGGTAGGGCGAAGACGAGGTGTGGGAGTGGGTGACTCTGAAAGTCTGGTCCATTAGGTATGAGGAGATCCAAGAGAGGGCTAGGACAGTGATGCCAAGAGGTGCAAATGCACCTGAATGCAGCCACACACAGGCATTATGTGTTCCCATGTTAAACATAGGAGTGCATAGTGCCTGCGTTTTGCTGCACTCAGAATGTTGCGTTCACAGCACACATGGTGCCCAAATGTGAACCCAGCCTAACCCTACTCTTTCCAGCTGCTTCTTCTCCCCACTCTTATTTGGCACCTTGGGGAGGGCTTCCCTCTCCTCCCAGTCTCTTTATTAGCTTATAATTCTCAGGCCTGCTCTTTGTCTTGATCTGCATTGGCACTTTTGAGTGTCCTCAGGTCTGCTCTTTTCCACACCTACAAGACTCCAGATTCCTGACAGCTGGCCCTAACCTTAGTTCCTCTAGGGGAATGTGAGCACCTCAAAGACACTATCCAAGATGGCACTGCTTTGCACTTTTATGCCTGTCACATATTTTGTAGTTACAATATCCATAGCTAGATAAAGTCACGGCTGAAAGTGTTGGCACAATTGATCCGGGCGTGGTTCACCTCACGTCCGGGAAGGGGCCCGTGGGGATGCCTGGTGGAACCTGTGACACAGGTAGCGAGACCCGGATCCGTGCCCGGTAAGACAGCAGTCCCCGTGTAACGGAGTGAGCTGTATGCGTGATTAATGCCAGGCGGGCCTAACCGCCATTGGGTCCGACTAGGCAGTCAGTAAAGGACCTGTAGACGTATGTAAGGGCTTAGGTAACAGTGCCCTGAATGAGAGACGATGGCCTATGTATAACAGCCACGTATAATGTTGTGGGAGAGAGAGTGACCCAGCTAGTGTGGATGATATTGGTTGCGATCCGTCCCTGTGGGACGAGAGGGAGGCTTGGCCTGCTGCTTGCAGTGGGTACCTGTCCCTCAACCACAACCTCTAATGGTGTGGGTGTGCCTGCGGCCAGAGACAGGGGTCACGAAGGCTCCTAGAAGGGTAACCATGGCTGATCCGTTAGGGTGCTACTCAGACGCAGGGTACAGTCGTCGACCTGGAGACCTGCCATGAGATGAGATGGAGGTTTGGTGGGGACAGGTAGCCCGTACCGTGGTGAGTAGGCCACGGTGACGCATGGTTAGCCCGGATTCTACGGTTGACCAGGTGCCTGTTATGGTCATGGAGGAGCCACAGTCCATGGATGTGTTATGATGGGCTGTGAGTGGGTGTAAAAAATGTATGTGATCCATGGACGTTTGTATGAGGGATCACATATGGTATGTAAGGTCCCGGTCAGGCAGGAATCCTGACTACGGGTTAATGGTATATCATCATGCTGGGTGACTAAAGCCGGGCGGCTGGTACCGCCATTGGGACCCACAGGGCCCGTTGAGGCATATGTAACGAAGGTCAGAAGCAGGGGTTCAAAAGGGCTCCTAGAGTGGGGACACCATGGTTGAACCAGGTGGACTCTGACCGGGACGTAGGCGGAGATACGTCCAGGAAGGAGCCCCTTGGGGATACATGACATACCCGGTACTCAGGTTGCTCAATCCCTGTTATGAACCCGGAGGGGTCATCGTTGTAATGTAACGTATGTATTGACCGTAGCCACCACGGGAGCTGTTAGTAGAGCTCCAATGGGACAGAGAGATGGTTACAGGTCCCGGGTTACAATAAGATGTCATGTGCAATAAGTGTTATGTAATGTTATATGTAAAATGTATGGTGTATTTATGTAAAGTGTTTATAATCAATGTGATATGTGTCAAACATGCTACCTGGGTTATGTTATTAATATGTGAAAAATAAACGGGTAGACATTGGTTAACTTATAAACACGTGTTTTGTCGTTATGCAAGCGGGTTCCCCGGTTGCTACCTCACACATGCTCTGATTGAAAATTCAAGGCAGAAATTATTTCCACCATATTTGAAGAAGTGATGTGGAGTACGCCATGACTTTTATATTTTCTTTCCACCAGCCATTTTGTAAAAGTTAATTTTTGTGAGTAAAACATAATATACAACAAAAATTTCTAAATGATACAAAGCCTACAAACATTGTGTTCAAATTATTATGCTGGGTTTCCAACCTACTATTTGATTTTTTATGGAGAGGTTTACCAAAATTCATGGGAGGTCCAATATTTTTATGGACACTTGCAACACCCTTTAATAATGACTATCCCCTGATAAAGACTATAACCCCTAATAGATACAGATAGGAATAGATTCTCAGAATTATGCCTTGGTAGATTGAGAATTATGCCCAATATACAGAAGAGCAAAACTATAATAGCATCACACAGTCACCTGAGCACTATGTCTTCGGACCCCAGTCAAGCTCACCCTACTTCATATGTCAAAAACCAAGGCTTGATGCGGAGATTGAACTGAGCAGTTGGGTAGTAATGGAGAAGCCCCCATGAAGTGTTAGGTGGAAAATGAAGTTCCTCCTTTTAATTTTTCCTTATCATGTTCTGCTTGTACTAACATGTCAGTGTTTTTTGACCAAATGCAATACAAAACTACGGAAGAGTTGTAAGAAAATGATGGACAGTGTTTTTCTTTCAACAGGACATTAAGGATGGCAGAACAAGACACTGTTTTCTGTGGACTCTATGTAATTTTATGGATGATTGGCAAGACAAATGGTACATTTATTTATTTAGTTTTTTACCAGAAATAGATTTCATTTAAGCTGCAATCTTGGTCCTGGAGTTTAAGACTCTTTTCTTTCTTTACGTGGAATCAAAGACAGTCCAGAAGTAGCTACTGAGCATGGATCTGCAAGATGACCATGGCAACATTACACAAGAGCATGGTAAAAGAGAGATGTTGCCACATGACTGCAACTGTGAAACTAACATATGCATAAACTTCATTAGGGGTGGATAGGAAAAAGGTTGGAAGCAAAGTTGAACCCCCAGTATCAACTGTATATGTAGTGAGACTGGGAAAAATGAAAAATGATGAGAACTGGCTTTGATTAATTGCTTGAAGGAAATATGAATATTTCCTTCCTAGAACATTAAGCAAGTGATAATTAATAATAGTCTCTTTATACACATATGCCTCAGTCTGGCACTATTGACAGTTTACAAAATATTTTTAATTATTTATTCTGTAAATGAGACAAGATAAGTTAATTAAATGCTCAGTAAACAATCTGGTATCTTACAAACTAGAATTCATGTACATAACCTTTTTTGCCATCCATATGGAGATAGTTTTTTGTGCTTGACAGCTAGTTGGGGTACATAGTACTGTAAGAAACATTACATCTGTTCAACCCATCTTCATTTCTTTATGACAAATATCACACAACTTCAAATATGCAAAGTTCAATTTATTTGTTCTAATGTTCTATATGGCAGGCTCATGAGAACTAAAAGTACTAGACTATACTATTCTATTATGTATGCTCTTGGCATTTCTCACCTCTCTTCACCACATAGCAGATGGTTATCACACATATATATAGAGAGCACGAGAGAGATATACTTATTGTATTCATAAAAAACACTAAATTACTAATGATAAAAGTACAGAATTTGTAAGAAAAACTTACATGCAATGCCCTCTGGTAAATGGCCTCTTCATAAAGAAGGAGGCAAGGGTCTGTTGTGCAACCTACTGGAGATTAGTACGTAGTAGGAGACTTGTTGGTTGCGTGAAAGGCCTTTGATGGAGGTCCTAAGAGCCTATCTACATATCTATTTCTACGAAGTGCTGCATGACCAAAAGTCTCTTTATAAAAGCTTCACAGTCCCCACAAGGAGATACTTTACCAATTAAATCCTCCATCAAAGGTCTCTCATACACCTAACCAGTCTCATACTTTGCCTTGACAAGGAGCTGCGAATGAGGGTCATTTTGTTTTGGAGACGTTTCTGCTTTTTTTCCTTCATATCCCAAGTCATGCGGCAAGGTTCTTTAATGACTCCGAAGCGATTCTTCATTATTTTGCTTTTGTTTTTTCCATCCCTTGCTTCCAAGAGCCTTAACTATTTTATTTTCCAAAGAATATAGCCATATGAGAACTTGTTTTTTGCATAACGAGCTGTGCTTTTGAATTAAACCATTTATTTCACCATATAGTGTACTGAAAAATGGGAAAACTATTCCAAGTGCATTGAAATGGCAAAAAAGTGCACTTTTTTTAAAATTGTTTTATTTTTAATGGAGTAAAATCTGAATTTTTGTATTTTTTGCATGCTTTTCACATTCACAAAACTTTTATTTTGATTTTTTACTGTATTTAATAGTAGCCTTAGGGGATTGAAGCTGTGATCATCTGACCGACTGTGCTATATCAGCTGCTGGAGAGCAGAGATCACGCACTCCTATGAACACTGGCCATGAGCAGCATTCACAGAAGGATTGTAATGAGAGACACAGGGGTCATCAGCAAACCCCTAGCTGTCTTGACAACTCATTGGCACCCTGCGATCATATCACGGGTGCAGTGATGGGCCGGAGGAATGGTGCACCCCACTGCTGTTGCATAAAAATGCAGCTGTCAGATATTGAAAGCGGGATTAAGTGGTTAACAGCCGCTGGCGGATCTCTAATCCACCCACCGTTGTTAAATGCAAATGATGGGTGATTAACTCAGAGGACACCTATCTGACTTTTGATGTATCAAAAGTCGTGAAGGGGTTAAAGGGTTCATATTGATTTTTCAAATTGCTATTTCCAATGGTTGGCACTAGAGACTTACAGTAGGTTCCATCCTCTATAAAATGCAATTAGCATACGTTTCTTAATAATAGCTATAATTTGCTGGCTAGTTATAGGTCATTTGTCAGAACAATTCACACACCGTACCACACGGTTTATATGATCATGTTGCTCTCTGAAAAAAAATGTCATTGCATATGCAATCTGTTGCTTGACAACCGAAAAATCTCTGTTTTAATTCACATGCAAATGATGCTTAAGTGGTCTGGGAGTATTAAATCAGTTCTCAGTTCTCTGCTTCCATGGCTCTGTTTGCTGCTAAATCACAAGTTTGGTTGAGGGACAACTCACAAATTTAACTACATACTAAGAGGTCATGGAAATAGGTGACGTTAAGGTTGGAATAGAACCTAGGAGGCTGATGCTTGCTTGTTAAGTGTTTTGACTCTCCAAGAGAATTTAAGACCCATTTGCATATGAGTTAAAACAGAGGTCCCCAACTCCAGGCCTCAAGGGCCGCCAACAGTGCAGGTTTTCAGGATTTCCTTAGTATTGCACAGGTGCTAATGTGATCATCTGCACAGGTAATGATTCCAAGCCCTGTGCAATACTGAGGAAATCCTGAAAACCTGCACTGTTGGCGGCCCTTGAGGCCTGGATTTGGGGACCTCTGAGTTAAAACAACAACAACAGTCAGGGTTGTTTACATAGGTAAAGGTGAGGATGGCACTATCATTCAGAGATTGACCAAGGTCGATGAAACACATTTAAATTAGGGTACACTGTTGAAATAAAATGCTCTTGATTTGATACAATAAGTTTAGATTAGCATTTTGATGACTTATTAAGACACCCAGGTAAAAAACACAACATGCAGAACATAAGGCGATGTACCAGTGAACCGACCAACGATTGGGATCGCTGGAACATCGCTGTGTAATCGCTGGTAAGATGCCACACAGGCATACTTACTAGCGATCACCCAGCGATGCGCCCGATACCCGACGGTCGTTTGGATCGTTCATGGTCTCGGGCGCAGACTGGGGATCTGGGGTCATTGCCCCTGTCACACATGCCAATGCATGCATGACAGAGGCAGACCAGCAACCAAAAAATGGTCCTGGCCATTACGCAGTGATCAGTAAGCTCATCACTGGTCGCTGCGGCATGTCACACACAGCGACTTCACTGCAAGGTCGCTGCAATGTCACAAGACCTGTGATGTTGCAGTGATATCGTTAACGATATCGCTACGTGTAATGGGGCCTATAGTGAGACACTGCTATATTTAACCCCTTTACTCCAGACCATGGTTTGTACCTTAATGACCAGACCATTTTTTGCAATTCTGACCAGTGTCACTTTATGAGGTAATAACTCTGGAATGTTTTAACAAATTCAAGTGATCCCAAGACTGTTTTTATGACATAGTGGATTTGAAGTTGTGGTAAATTTAGAATGATATTTTTTACATTTATTTGTGAAAAAAAATGGAAATTTGGTGAGAATTTAGCAATTTTCAAATTTTGAATTTTTATACCGTTAAACGATATTAAACAAAATAGTTAATAAATAACATTTCCCAAGTGTCTACTTTACATCAGCAGAATTTTGGAAACAAGTAATTTCTTATAGTTCCATTAAAATTTACAAATCCACTTTTTTATTCAACACATCACATTTGAAGTGACTTTGAAGGGTCTACATTACAAAAATACCCAAAAGTGACACCATTCCAAAAGCTGCACCCCTCAAGCTGCTCAAAACCACATTCAAGAAGATTGTCAAATTCCAGGTGCTTCACAGGAGCTAAAGCAAAGTGGAAGGAAAAAATGAACATTTACTTTTTCCTCAAAAATGTTATTTTAGCACTACATTTTGCTTTTTCACAAAGGTAACAGGAGAACATGGATCCCAAACTTTGTTGTGCAAGTTCTACTGAGTATGCTGATACCTCATATGTGGTAGAAAACTACTGCTTGGACACACAGCAAGGCTCGTTTGGAGAGCAGTGGAAATACCCCACAAGTGACCCCATTTTGGAAACTAGACACCTTAAAGAACTTATCTAGATGTGTGTTGAGCCCCTCGAACCCCATAGGTGATTCACAGAAATTGAGAAGGTGGAGCCATGAAAATTAAAAAAAAAATCAAATGTTTTCAACAAAAATGTTCTTTGAGCTTACATTTTTTATTTTCTCAGGGTTTACAGGACAAAATGGACCTCATATGTTGTGCAATTTCTTTGAGTACGCCGATACCCTGTATGTGTCCAAAACCCACTGTTTGGGCGCACGACAGGGTTCAGAAGGGAAGTAAACTCAAACTCAAAATTGGCTAGATTCATTAGCAGACACCTTGTTACGTTTGGAGGACACCTTGTTACGTTTGGAGGACACCTGATTTGCCTAAGCAGTGGAAACATCCTACAAGTGACCCCATTTTGGAAACTAGACCCCTGAAGGAACTTATCTAGATGTGTGGTAAGCACCTTAAAACCCCTAGTGCTTCATAGAATTTTAAAACGTTGAGGCAAGAAAATAAAAATAAACACATTTTCTCCTCAAAAATATTCTTTGAGCTTAATTTTTTTTTATTTTCACTAGGGTAACAGGAGGTAATGGACCTCAAAATTTGTTGTGCCATTTCTCCTGAATACACTGATACCTTATATGTGGCAGAAAATCTTTGTTTGGGTGCACGGCAGGGCTCAGAAGGGAAGGAGTGCCATTCAAATTCATTATTGGCTAATTTGTTGTGCAATTTCTCGTAAGTATGCCGATACCAAGACAGAAAACTACTGTTTGGGCACACAGCATGGTTCGGAAAGGAAGTAAACTCAAATTTAAAATTGTCTGGACTCATTAGCAGGCACCATATCAAGTTTGGAGAATCCTTGATGTGCCTAAACAGTGAAAACCCCCCACAAATGACCCCATTTTGAAAACTAGACCCTCAAGGAACTTATCTAGATGTGTAGTGAGCACGTTGAACCCCCAGGTGCTTCACAGAATTTTAGAATGTTGAGCTGTGAAATGTAAAAACAATCACATTTTTCCAACAGGAAAGGTTTAGCCTTAAATTTTGAATTTTAACAATTTGCTGTGCAACTTCTCTTGTGTACATTGATACTTCATATGTGATTGAAAACTATTTCTGAGGTACAGGGCAAAGCTCAGAAGGGAAGGAGCTCCATATTGAATTTCCGATTTAGCTGAAATGGTTTGGGGGTGCGATGTAAGCTAACAGATTATGGACCTTGGTGGGGATGTGTGTTTTCGTGGATTGATTTAAATGCTGTTTGGTGGAAATTTGGGTGCAGAACATTTTGGATCAGTTCACAAATATCCTGTGCTCTATGCTGAGCACATACGTATGTTCGGGTTCCAGTTACGTCTTGGAAATACATGATTTAGGTGAAGCCCCCAGTGGATCTATTCACTAATGAGGCAGCAGTTAGTCTGGACTCTGTTTGACCTCTGTTCAGGGGTGTCCTTCTTTGCAAAGATGCACAAAACTGTGGTTGATCGCACTTTTGTGCACGCCTAAAAAAGATAAATAAATAATAATAATAGTACCATATATACTCGTGTATAAGCCGAGTTTTTCAGCACAAAAAATGTGCTGAAAAGTCTCCCCTCGGCTTATACACGAGTCATAGCCCCAGCGGTATACAGCCCCCCCCCCCCCCCGTGGTATCCAGGGCCCCCCCTTGCTGCTGCACACCTGTAAAGTAAGATATCATTATACTTATCGCTGTCGCCGCCGCCGCCGCTGCCGCTGCTCGGTCACCGCGCTCCTCCCGCTCTTCATGCTTTCTCATCCGGCGCACAGGAAATGACGTCATTGTCCGTGCGCCGGAGGAGGAAGCATGAAGACCCGGAGGAGCGCGGTGACCGAGCAGCGGTGGCAGCGGCGACAGCGATAAGTATAATGATATCTTACTTTACAGGTGTGCAGCAGCAAGTGGGGGGGCCCTGGATACCACGGGGGGGCTGTATGCCGCTGGGGCTACTGTATACTGCTGGGGCTGCTGTATACAGCTGGGGCCCTGTATACCACTGATGGGGAGGGGAAGGCTGTGTATACAGCTGGGGCTGCTGTATACAGCTGGGGCCCTGTATACCACTGATGGGGGGGGCTGTATACAGCTGGGGCTACTGTATACAGCTGGGGCTGCTGTATACAGCTGGGGCCCTGTATACCACTGATGGAGGGGGGCTGTATACAGCTGGGGCTACTGTATACAGCTGGGGCCCTGTATACCACTGATGGGGGGCTGTATACAGCTGGGGCTACTGTATACAGCTGGGGCTACTGTATACAGCTGGGGCTGCTGTATACAGCTGGGGTCCTGTATACCATTGATGGGGGGGCTGTATACAGCTGGGGCTACTGTATACAGCTGGGGCTGCTGTATACAGCTGGGGCCCTGTATACCACTGGTGGGGGGCTGTATACAGCTGGGGCTGCTGTATACAGCTGGGGCCCTGTATACCACTGATGGGGGGGGCTGTATACCACTGGGGCTGCTTTATATACTGCTGGGCCTGTATATACCACTGGGGAGGCTGCTGTAATACTGCTGGGGCCTGTATATACCACTGGGGAGGCTGCTTTATACCACTGGGGCTGCTGTATATACTGCTGGGGCCTGTATTTACCACAGGGAGGCTGCTGTATACTACCACTGAGGAGGCCTGTGTACCACTGGGGGGGCCTGTATACCACACTGCTGGGGGCTGTATACCTGTGCTGGGGTCCACCCTCGGCTTATACACGAGTCAATAGGATTTCCCAGGTTTTGGGGGCAAAAGTACAAAAGTAGGGGGGTCGGCTTATACATGGGTCGGTTTATACACGAGTATATACGGGTAATAATAATAATAATGCATAAAAAGATGGACACCACCAGATCACAGGTCAGATGGGAGTTTAAAGTGACTCCAACTGCATCATTACAGTGAATTTTTCCTTTGGAAATTTTGTCTGCATCATATATTTCAGAAATTAACATGTAATCGCTGGTGTGAGCGCTAAGCAAAGAGTACAGTATAAACGTGAGCTGCACCATACTGCAATCTTTGGGAAGCAGTTAAAGACTTTACTACTTATTTTTACACTGTTCACTTTCTGTTATAAGTGAATAGGCAGCTTTAGTCCTCATCTCGGTACAATTACAGTGATACCAGATTTATATGGTATTTTTTTTTTTTTAGCAAAATAATGTTTTTTTCATCACTGAATTTTGAAGGCTGCAGTGTATTTTTTTATTTTTCTGCTGAAAGAGACATGTGAGAGGATGTTTGTTTTGTGGGATGAGTTGGAGCTTTTATTGTCCAATTTTGAGCCACATAATGTTCTTTGCAGAATCAATGAGAATCAGAAATTCAGGAATTGTTTTTTTTAAGCTTTAGGTGATAAGACAACCTTACTCTCCAGGTCAGTACAAACACAGTGATACCACATTAATATATTTTTTTTGTTTTGCGGCTGTTACACAAATAAAACGATTTTATAGATAAAATAATTTTGTGTGCAAAATCAGCCAACATGGTTAAAATACAGTGGTAATGTAAAATGTAATGGTAAACCATGTAAACTTTATAGGCAAGGCACATCATAAGAACTGATACCTTCCAAAATAACATTACTCAGCGGCAGTTTAAAATAAAATAATGTATTAAGTGTAACAGAACACACGTCATTTATATGATTACATGCCGTATTTGTGGTAAGTACTATATTGGATGAACAGTTGAAGAATAGGGTTTCTGAGCATATATTGGCAGCTCACCTGACCACAATGGCATTGGGTACTTCGGTGTCGAGTCTCCTGAGACATCTAACAGAATGCTGGAAACACAGAAGGGTTACATGTAAAAGGTATTGAAAGGATTAATAAGGGTTGTGGGGTCATTGTACAGTGTAGTAAGCTGTGGGGGATTTCTGGGGGCAATATATGATATAGCAGGCTGTAGTGGCCATTTTATCGTGTGTGGGGCTGTAGGGGTCGTCATACTGAGTGGGTGTGGGTGTGGATGTGGAGGCCATCTTACTATGTGGATGACTATGGGGATGTGGTTGTATCATAGTGTGTCTTGTAATGTGGGGCCATCATACTGTTTGGGGGGCTGTAGCTTATTCAACTTTCAGGGGGGTAACTGAGTAATAATCCTGTGGGGACATCATATTGTGGTGAGGTTGCCGAGGACATCATACTATGTGTGGGACTGGACTGCGGGGGCATCATACTGTTTGGAGGTCACTGTGGGGGACTCATATTTTGTTGCAGGCACTGTGGGGGCCTGTGGAGACACCATACTGAGTTATGATCTGTGGAATTATCATAATATGTTTGGGCCATTGTGCGCGAAACACTTTGATTGGGAAATTACAGAATCATCATACCGCGGATGTGTTGGGCACAATGGGTTCAAACTGTGTGGCAGAATTCACTGTCAAGGCATCATACTGTGTATGGGGACATTTTTTGTGGTATCATACTCTATGGGAACTTAGAAAGGGACAGTGCAGTCAGTGAGAACTCTAAGGCGCTTCAGATATGAGCCAAATTACAGAAGTCTTGTAGCTATACATGTCCCTCTTGTCTTTTAAAGTTGGGAGGTATTCCCTTATGTGACTGCAAAATAATTTTTGCTCCTGGTTTGGGGGCACTGTGTTTCATATGCTCACTTTATTATTTGATATGTACCATTATGCAGAAACTCAACATATCATACTCAACATACCGCTGCAAATAAACTACAATGGCTTGATGTATATTACTATTCACACAGCAGGAAATTTTGCTGATTCTGTCCCTTTCAGTGCTCTTTACATTGAATTCTGGTAACAAGGACAATGGAGCAGCCAATGAAGTATTGGAATACACTGTTTGAAATGGTAAAATGCGACAAACACACGCTGAAAGTTTTATATTTGTGTAGGTTACTGTGCAAAGAAACTGCTGTGTTTTTATGTAACATTCTCCTTATTTGATGAATTGATCCCTCTGTTTTAGTTGTAGATTTTTTCTTGCTTGTTTGTGGCTGACAACAGATCAGGAAAAGGAACATTGCTTGAAATTTACATACCCTTAATACGTATAGTAAGAAAAGTTAGATACACTGTAGAAAGTATAAAGGCTTTAAAAGAGAATACTTGAATCCAGAATCCAAACCTCTGTAAACCCGTGTTTTAAATGAACAGGCTGAGGTAATCACAAAGTTACTGAAAACAAGGCAAAGTCGAGTTTATTTGCTTGCAACTGTGAACTGCAAACTTTGTTTTATGACTTACAAGTACTTCTCAATAAATCAGCAAACAGATAATTTTCAGTAATTCAATACAAAAAATGAAACGCATATAATATATAAAGTCATTACAGAGTCATCTATTTCAATTGTTTATTTCTGTTCATATTGATGATTAAGACATACAGCCAATGAAAACCCAAAAGTCATTATCTCAGAAAATTAGAATAATTAACACATCACCTGCCGAGGCTTACTAAGCATTCAAAATGGTCCCTTAGTCTGGTTCAGTATGTTACACAATCAGGGGGAAGACTGCTGACTTGACAGATGTCCAGAAGACAGTCATTGTCACACTCCACAAGGAGGGTAAGTCACAAACGTTTGCTAAAAAAGCTGGCAGTTAACAGAGTGCTGTATTCAATCATATTAATTGAAAGTTGAGTAGAAGGAAAAAGTGTGGTAGAAAAAGGTACAAATCAATCGGGATAACCACATCCTTGTTAAGCATTAAAAGCATTGTTAAGAAAAGGCAATTCAAAACTTTGGGGGAGATTCACAAGGAGTGGACTGCTGCTGGAGTCAGCGCTTCAAGAGCCACCACACACAGATGTATTCAGGACATGGGCTACAAGTGTCGTATTCTTTGTGTCAAGCCACTCATGACCAATAGACAATGCAAGAAGTGTCTTATCTGGGCCAAGGAGAAAAAGAACTGGACTGTTGCTCAGTGGGCCCAGGTGATGTTTTCAGATTAAAGTAAATTTTGCATTTCATTTGGAAATCAAGGTCCCAGAGTCTGGAGGAAGAGTGGAGAGGCCACAATCCAAACTTCTTGAGGTTTAGTGTGAAGTTTCCACAATCAGTGATGGTTTGGGAAGCCATGTCATCTGCTGGTGTAGGTCCTCTGTGTTTTATAAAGACCAAACTCAGCACGTTTGCCAGGAAATTTTAGAGCACTTCATGTTTCCCTCTGCTGACAAGCTTTCTGGAGATGGATATATAATTTCCCAGCAGGACTTGGCACCTGTCCACACTGCCAAAAGTACCAATACCCCTGGTTTTATAACCACAATATTACTATACTTGATTGGCCAGCAACTCACCTGACCTAAACCCTATGGAGAATCTATAGAGTACTGTCAAGAGGAAGATGAGAGACATCAGACCAAACAATGCAGATGAGATGAAAGCTGCTATCAAAGCAACCTGAGCTTCCATAACACCTCAGCAGTGCCACAGGCTGATTACCTCCATGCCACGCCGCATTGATGTAGTAATTCATGCAAAAGGAGCCCCAACCAAGTACTCAGTGCTTTTACTGTACATACTTTTTATTAGGCTAACCTTTATAAGTTAAAAATCTTTTTTTTCATTTGATCTTATATAATCTAATTTTCTGAGATAATGACCTTTGGGTTTTCATTGTCTGTAAGACATAATCATCAACATTTACAGAAATGAACACTTGAAATAGATCACTCTGTTTGTAATGACTCTATATAATATACGTGTTTCACTTTATATATTGAATTACTACAATAAATTATCTTTTTGATGATATTCTAATGTATTGAGAAGCACTTGTATGTATACAGCAGAGCCATGTGCAGGAAGGTGCATGGTGACAGATAGGTCCCCAAGGCTCCAAGGTTCCCATGATAAGATTTGCTGCATTTATACTATTCTGTACTTTGATGAGTGAAAATGCAGTGAATTAAAGTTCCAGCAAAGTGGATAAGATTTATGTAAATCTCGTGCCAACTGTGCTGCTGCTACATTTTTTAAAACCCATCACAAAAGAAAAAGAAATGACATTACTTGTGTTAAAAATATGAAAAAATATGATTTTATTAAATATTTTTTTAAACTAATTAAATACACAGATAAAAACACAGAAACTGCTGTGTAGGTGGGGACAGATAGATATGGAAATTACCACATCATCATATTACTCAAAGAGTAAAAATAATATATGTAACAATGCAACCTACACTGAATATTAAGGGATCATAGTTTAAAGTAGATGTAATTTATAGATTTTAATAGTGGTATATCCTTATAGGTCTGTTCACAGTCTTGAAACACCATACTATGGATATTGCGTCTTGAAAATGTTCAGTCGTGTACCATCATTTTATTCCATACATTTAGAATACAGATTTTTTTGCATGTGCACAAGTGTGTTATATGTACCATTAATATTGGGCCTGTCCATGCATTGGTGCCCATTAGCCTTATTCGACATTCCAGATGAATTGGTAGTGAGCTGAATAAACTATTTTATTTTTCATATGTATTCTTCAAATATGTCAGGCTTCAATAATCACTATATCCAACCACAAGCTCCGGTGTTATCTGTGGCATGGGGAATGGAATTTGTAAATCAGGTGCCTTTCGCAGCCCACCCCATGGAGGGGTTAATGAGGAGCTAGGCAACAAGATTGGCCAAGCAATAGTATCCTGTAATTGATTGTGTCCTGTCATTGGAAGAGATGGGCCCTCGGCAAAGCAAAGAGGCGTCGCCGTGGAGCCCAGCACCACATTGGCAGTGCAGTACAATGCAGCCGCACTATGCTACCATGTGCCTGCAGTACGCAGTTTGGATACGTGATCGATCCACCACAAAACGTGCCAGCTCTGAAGGATGTGATCTCCCTCCCCGCAGGGGCGAAGGGTGCTTCACCATCAGAAATGGTGTAGCCTGCACAGGAAAATGGACACATGTGACCTGGAGCTCCACCGTGCTACTCACATTGCGCCTAATACGCAGCGAGGTCAGGATCCAGCTTTGGTCTCTCATGTCTGAGGAGGTCCTGAGGAGCTCACAGTCAGAATGTGAGCCATTCACCATGCCAGCCGGGAGTAGCAGATGTCAAAGTCAGGAGAATGAGTGGATGCGCGGAGGTATTCTCTATGTACACCAATTATTGGATAGACAGGTGCTGAAATCCTTTCAACAGTTAAGATTGGAGTTTGGCCTGTCCGACAAGGAATGGTATCACTATCTGATGGTCCGACATGCGTTTAAAGCACAGGGCATTGGGAGGAATCTCTGTATACACTCTGATATTGTCCTCGATTATATCTGTCATGACGGGATGACAAGAGGAGTGATCTCCTGTATATATAGAGATTTACTACATACTTTTCTCCTTTCATTTCCTATTAAGTCCCGTCAGAAGTGGGAAGAGGATGTGGGCTCCATATCTGATGACCAATGGACCAGTATTATGGAATATATACCTAAACTATCTATATGTGAATCATCTAGATTGTCGCAATTATATGTGTTACATAGAGTATATAGATCGCCAGTGATAATGTACCGAGCGGGATTGAGAAACGACTCAGAATGCCCGAGGTGTAGGGGGGAGGGAGCCGGAATTTACCACATGATGTGGTCCTGCCCACGATTGTCCTCATATTGGACCATAGTTATCAATCGGATAGAGGGAGCATTCGGATGTGTGATTCCAAGGGATCCTATTGTCTGTCTGCTGGGATATGTGGAGGAAGTGGCGATCGACAATGCACTAAAGGTGGCCGTCGCGAGATTATTATTTGTGGCAAGGAAATTGTTAGCGATACATTGGATTCAGGAAGAACCCCGAGTAGAAGAGAGTATATGAGAATGGTAGAGGAATTAATCCGATTGGAAAGGGGTGTGTGTGCGAGACCAGGAAAATCGGAAATGTTTGAGAAAATGTGGTCATCATGGATACAATATGGGTGAGCTGAGAAGATATTCCTGATATACTTACCGGGGGTAGGATAGGTGACATGACGATTTTACATGTTTTCACATTTACACTAATGTTTGATTCCTATTGTACGATCGCTGTTGGCTGGATTTGCTGTCAGGGACGGGAGGGGTGGGAGGGGATGTACCTTGTATTAATGTAACCTGTTAAAATGTTCAATAAACATCTACCTGATTAAAAAAAAAAAAGTCAGGAGAATGTTGCAGCGTGCCTTGCATAATAACAGCTGCAGCCAGTTCTGCAGCCAATGGATCAACAATTCCAGGAGGAAGATGAGGAGGAAGAGAAGGGCATAGTAGAGACAGAAGGCCCTGTTTGGCAGCCTTGTGTAGCACCCTCACCAGAGGCCTTTGATTGGGAGAATGCCATGTGGGAACCCCTACGCCCTCCAAGCTACTATTTTATTAGGCATGAACCACCTCAACCTGCCTCCATTCTTGAAGAGATTAGGCTTGCAGATGCTGTTACCCATGAGTGGTTGCATGGGTTTAAAGCCAATGACTTTGACAACCAAAGTACCCAAGACATGGTGGTGTCACTCATCCAGGAGAGGGGGTTTGGTTTCATAACCAAAGACGGGACTGTACATAGGTGCTATGTCAACAGGTCCACCCTGCTGTTTGACCATTTTCCCAAAAGATGCTGCACACTCTATGTTGGGAAAGAGGTCACCTTCATGAAGGTGAAGGGCAGCAAAGTGTGGTTTCCAGTAAGCATAAGTCAGGTTGCCACTGAAGACGATTTTGAAAACTGTTAACAGGAGGTCAGCCTGAAGAGGCTGTTGTGTAGGCTGAAGGCGAGGTTTCTTTTGGTTAGCCAGCCAGCTGCAGGCAAGCCCACAAGGGCTATTGATCCTGAAGAGCTTGTCATGCTGCCCAAGTTCCTCCCATCTCTCCAAGAGGGGGTGGTCATCCCCTAATTTTTAGCCCCTGTGACCCCCCGAGACTATCCAGCAGTGGAGAACCATGTGAAACAGCGACCTTCATAATGAATCAGTTATAATGTTAAGTCAATGACCCATCTTTTAGTTGGCATTTTGTCCCGAGTATGACTTTTTTCAGTTGTTGATTAGTTCTTAGAAGAGTGATGCCTGTTTTTGTGTTAATTTTAGTTTTCCCCTTCCCAAGTTTAGCGCTGGTTGTGCTTACTCCTGCTGGGTTAGCAGGACTGCAAACTTTGGGCTACACCTCAAAGCCATTAATGGACTTTTCCCCATTGTAATGGAGTCTGCTGATCCCTGTGGGACTTTCCTTATGTATAATGTGTATATTGATATATGTATTGTCGAGACTTATTATAGTCTGTGCTAATTGCCTATGTTAAAATTATGACTGTTTAGGTCTGATAAATGTTACAAATTACAACATGTACCACCATGGACTTTTTTCAAAAGTTGCTACAGTAAAGTTTTTTTTACTTCACTCCTTGTGTGCTGGAATGTTTCTGTAAAGAAGTGCTTTGATGCTACTTTACAGATACTGGCAAACAAGCCACAGGCCCCTGGACTGATGGTCTAAGGTATGAAAATGCAAGATGCTAACACACTCCTGTCGAATAGGGCTGTCCAAGTACAGTCCTCAAGTGCAGCAAACAGTGCATGTCCTTTGTACTCACTTAGCATTGCACAAGGTGTGGGAATCATCACATCTCCATGTGATAAAATTAGCACTTATGCAATGCTAAGGAAATCCTAAAAACTTTCACTGATTTCAGACCTTGAGGACTGTACTTGGCCACTCCTGCCCTTGAAGGCTTTGTGGATGTAGCCAGGGGGAAAGAACAATCCTCGAGCCCTTTCAGCACAACTGTGGCACCTTCTGGAACCTTTTAGGCTCTGTGCCCACGGTGCATTATTTTAGATTTTTTTAAGCAGATTTTGAGATTCTGCATCAAAATCTGCATGTCTGTCTTGAGGCCAGCAAAGCCTATGACTTCACAGGGTGACAATAACGGATGAGGGGTAAGGTAGCATGATGCTAGTGATGTGCATAGGCAGTCAGGGGTACTTGTTTGACCCTTAGACTAGTGGTCCTTAGCTGACCCTGTTTCTAGAAGTACCTCTGAAGGTGAGGATGTCTGAGCCATCACCCTTGCCCTACTCCTGACCAGCCCTAGGCTTACGCCCCCTCATCTCCACCCAGGGACCGGGATAAGCACAGCAACTGCCACACAGGATAGCAATCTCCAGGAAAGGTATAGGACAGATTCAGCAGGAACTGCAGCAGCATCCACACAGATCACAGTCTTGCATAGAATGAACTATATCATCGACATCAGGTGATGTGTTATGGAACTACTTAAAGGCTGGAGGAGTGGTTAACCACATCTTCTGACACACACAGCAACAGCAATTTGAACTGCAAAGTCACAGCAACACAAATTAACTCTTAAGGTATAAAAGGGAATATACTCCCAGTTAACTACTCATACTGCGGAGCAGTTCATGGAGACTACAGAGTAGTTTACACGTGACAACGACAGGTTAGAAGTGCTGTGCCCACATTGCTTTTCTTTTCTTACACATGTAGTTCAGTTTTATTTTCTCTGCCCCAAAATCTGTACCAGATCTGCAAGGAAAGAAAACCACAGTAGCATAGCACTTCTCAACTAGACTTTGCTGCCTTCAGAATAGGCATGCAGATTTTGATGCAGATTCAAAAAATCTGCTTCAAGAGAAGCATCATACCGTGGGCATGGGGCCTTACAACAATATGGTGGGGTTACGTTCACAGAAAGCATCCTCCATATGCTGTGAGAGTAGGCATGCAGACACTAGTGTGTTTGTCTGCCATCAAAAACATTACTGCAGTTCAGACTCGAGGAGTCACACATGGACTATCCTGCAACTCTGAACTGCATTGCACTACCTGACATTACTGCTCCTCACACACGATGTCTCACGACACCTGTGAGTTATACAAACTACGTCTCGTGAGATATCGTGGGTCTAATGACATGGCATCTGTTACGAGCCATCACCCTTAAATTGTCCCATGTACCACCAGAGGGCTCCGGTTATAGAGAATTTACATTCCCATTCTTGCCACTGTGGAAGAATGTTGTTTTGCAGTTAGAGCTCTTGCTGCCATGTAGTTTATCTGTTGGAAGTGTTGCAGGCAGCAGTCCTGGTGTCTGAATGCAGCCGTGAAGATTTGTGTATATCCTTTTCATTATCCCCCTGTTTGTCTTATTTTCCTGGTGTTTTATTAGTTCAGCGGTGGGATTAGTGCTCTCACTAGTGAGGGGTAAATTCATAGCTAGCGAGGGACTAGGCGACGAGGATGAGGCTCAGCGACAGGGTGAAAGGACCCGTATAGGGATTACAGGGAGTTTAGGATTCAGCCTCAAGTGAGTATAGGAGGTGAATCATCCCCTTGCACTCTAATGTCATGCCCCATTGTTATTCTGCCCTGGATGTTCCTTTGTGTGTGGTTGCACTTCTCAAGGTTTTTCTGGTGTCTACAGGAACCCTGGTAGTCACAGCATGACACCATATTCTCATTGTTGCCTTCTAATCCTTGTATGCTATCACAATATCTGGGTGGTTAATCCACACCTGTTTATCTGTCTGGATCTTGCCCTATAATTAATATATACATATAATATATTGCCTTGCAAGAGTCCTACTACTATATTATCTACCTTTTGGTTCATATCTTGGCCCTGCCCTGTTTTAAAAAAAAATATATATATATACCGTAGGGGTTTTTGGGCAAGACTCCTAACACTATAATGCCTACCTCAATAAACAAGAGAGTGTTACGAACCAAGACAGTCATACTGGCTGGGACATCACCCGGATTAATAAGGTCTGAGTCAGATGTTGTGAAACCAGCACTATATGATGATAAATGGGCGACTGGAACATACCATACATGGACAAGGCAAGAGTATCTGGATCTGATGAAATAGTAACATAGTTTTTAAAGTTGAAGGAAGACTTTAAGTTCAACCCATAGCCTAACATGTTGATCCAGAGAAAGGCAAAAAAAAAACATGTGGCAACACTAAGCTCCACATTGAGGCAAAAAATTCCTTCCTGACTCCACATACGGCAATCAGACTAATTCCCTGTATCAACGCCCTATCATAGAATCTAGTATATATAATTGGTAATGTTATAGTTTTCAAGAAAGGCATCTAGGTCCATTTAAATGTTAGTAGTAACTCACTCATTACAACATCATGTGGCAAAGAGTTCCACAGTCTCACTGCTCTTACAGTAAAGAATCCACGTCTGTGATTATGATTAAACCTTCTTTCCTCCAGACGTAGAGGATGCCCCCTTGTCCCCGTCTCAGGCCTAAGAGTAAAAAGATTATTAAAAAGGTCTCTGTACTGTCCCCTCAAATAGTTATACATTATTATAAGATCACCCCTAAGCCCTCGTTTTTCCAAACTAAATAACCCCAAGTTTAATAACCTGTCTTGGTATTACATACCCCTCAGTCCTCTAATAACCTTGGTCGCTCTTCTCTGGACCGCTCTAGTTCAGCTATGTCTTTCTTATACATTGGAGACCAGAATTGTACACAGTATTCTAAGTGTGGTCGCACTTGTGACTTGTATAGAGGTAAAATTATGTTCTCCTCATAAGCATCTATGCCTCTTTTAATACATCCCATTATTTTATTTGCCTTTGCAGCAGCTGCCTGACACTGGCCACTAAATGTGAGTTTGTCATCTACCTATACACCCAGGTTTTTTTTCAGTGACAGTTTTGCCCAGTGTTTTACAATTAAGCACATAATTATATTTTTTATTTCCTCTGCCTTACACCTTTTATTTCCTCTACCTTACATTTATCCCCATTAAAGCTCATTTGCCATTTATCAGCCCAAGCTTCTAGTTTACATAAATCCTCCTGTAATATAAAATTGTCCTCCTCTGTATTGATTACTCTGCAGAGTTTAGTATCATCTGCAAATATTGAGATTGTACTCTGTAGGCCCCCACAAGGTCATTAAAAAATATGTTAAAAAGAAGTGGGCCCAATACTGACCCCTGTGTTACCGCACCGTTAACTGTGACCCATTCTGAGTGTGTTCCGTTAATAACCACCCTTTGTTTCTTATCACTAAGCCAGTTCTTAACCCTCTTACATATATTTTCCCCTATCCACATTGCTCTTATTTTATGTATTAGCTTTTGATACAGTGCCGCACAAAAGGTTTTTGAAAAGTCTATATACACCATGTCCTCTGCATTTCTTTGGTCCAGTCCACAACTTACCTCTTCATGGAAACTCATCAGATTAGTTTGACAGGAACAGTCCCTTAGAAACCCTCTAGGATTTTACCCCCACTAGAGGTTAAGCTTACTGGCCTATAATCTCCAAGTTCAGTTTTTGTTCCTTTTTTGAATATTGGCACCACATTTATTATAAGCCAGTCCTGTGGTACAGACCCTGTTATTATGGAATCTTTAAATATTAAAGATAATGGTCTATCTATGACGGTACTTAATTCCTGCAGTACTTTGGGGTGTATTCCATCTGGGCTCGGGGATTTGTCAATTTTAGTGATTTTTAGGTGGTACCGTACTTCCTGCTGGGTTAAGCAGGTGACATTTAATGGAGAATTTTTGTTATCTCTGATCATGTTGTCTCTCATGGGATTTTCTTGTGTAAATACTGTTGAAAAAAAAGTCATTTAGCATATTGGCTTTTTCCTCATCCTCCATTTCACCCAGACTATTTTTAAGCGGGCCAACACAATCATTTTTTAGTTTCTCACTATTTATGTAGTTAAAATATATTTTAGGATTATTTTGCTTTCTCTGGCAATAAGTCTCTCTGTCTCAATCTTTTCTGCCTTGATTTGCTTTTTACAGATGTTATTTAATTTTCTGTATTTATTTAATGCCTCATCACTATCTATTTGCTTTAATTCCATAAATGCTTTCTTTTTTTAACTTATTGAGCCCCTTACAGCTTTATTTAACCATAGTGGTTTCCTCCTATTTCTAGCATGTTTATTCCCATAGGGTATATATTGTGCACAGGTCTTATTCAGGATGCTAATAAACGTCTCCCATTTTCTTTGTGTACTTTTATGTCTCAGGACATTGTCCCAGTTTATTGCACTAAGATCATCTCTCAACCGTTGGAAATTTGCATTCCTGAAGTTTAGTGTCCTTGTAGCTCCTCTACTACACATTTCATTAAAGGATACTTGAAAGCTTATTATTTTGTGATCACTATTACCCATGTGACCTCCAACCTGTATATTTGATATACGTCCGGACTGTTGGTTAATATTAGGTCTAGCAGTGCCCCCTTTCTTGTTGGGTCCTGAACTAGTTGTGAAAGGTAATTGTCTCTCATAATTGTCAAAAACCTATTATCTTTGCTGGAACTGCAGGTTTCTGTTCCCTAATGTATTTCAGGGTAGTTGAAGTCCCTCATAATAATGACTTCTCCCTGAGTCACTGCTTCATCTATTTGCTTTATGAGGATATTGTGGCGCCCCACTAAGAGTGCGTCACAAAAGGGTACTGCACCCCTAACTGAAGGTGCCGTATGCTTTGTTTTGGTAATGAGTAGAATAAGTCTGAAGCTCCAGCACCACATGCAAACACTGTTAGAGGACCAATTAGACGCCCGTTACTAGGGTAACCGATCCTGGTGGGAGGAGAGGCTAGGTAATAAAGCAGTGGGAAAAGCAGCAAGGAGTTAGTGGAGTTGAGTTGAGAGAGATCCGGAGAAGAGTTCTAGTTCAGAAGAGTTCAGTCAGAAGGGAGCTGCAAAAGAGCAGTGCACCAGATGAAGCAGGGTTGGAGAGCTACAGAACAGCAGAGAGAAGCTAACAGGGAGGGCACCTCAACCTGGTGACTCAGTAGAGAAAGGGGCCAAGAAAAGAACGCGTAACCGAATATCCTAGCCCAGTCCAAACTCGGAGTACAGGCTTCGAAGTGGTACAGGTGGCTACAACCCTGAACCACAAGCCCGGAGTGGTCGATGAGTTTATAGGAGCACGACCCAACCGCCCTACACCAAGCACGGTCCTCACCAGAAGTGCTAAACAGAGTTGGGGTCTCCTTGAAGAGATAAGGGGATCACATTTATCTCGATGGGTCTGGTCTGGGATCCATACAGGGCAGCTGAGCAACGGACAGTGAGCGTGATAGAGAAGGAACACCAGTGGAGCTTCAGAGGGACACTGCTCATTGCCAGAACCACCCGGTCCACTACTCTGCAAAGAGAACTGCATTACCCTGTAACCCTGCAGAATTACCGGAGTAAAATACCTGTTCAGAGTGAGCAACATGCCAGTGATTTCTTCCTTGAACTGTGATTTACCTGCCTTGCTCCACAGTGACTGTGCTGCCGTACTCCACCATCCATTACTACTCCCAACACCACGGAGACCCCGCTCCTCCTGCAGGAAGCCACTTCATCTTGCTGCCCCCATCACCATGGAGGTTCCAGCAGCGCCGGTGCCATCACCGGGACCTACAGGTGGCGTCACGAACAAACAACTTCTTTATTATTTTTATTTTATTTTCCACATTTATCATTGACCACCAGGGCCATTGCCTCATGCACCGCCACCCGTGACCTCCAGACTGTGCCTGAGATGTGAGTCCCCTGGCCTGGGTGAGTCATATTCTCCTCCACTTCCATTATTGTTGGAGACTTATAACAAACCCCTATCAGTAATTTATTATGTTTTCCCCCTCCCCTTATCTCCATCCACAGGGACTCTACATTTTCATTAGATTCACATATATTATCACGCAGGATGGGTTTTAAGGATGATTTTACGTATAAACAGACACCTCCCCCTCGCTTATTTTACAGTCATTTCTGAACAGACGATAGCCCTGTAAATTAACAGCCCAGTCATGGATCTCGTCCAGCCATGTCTCCTATATCCCCACCATGTCATAATTATTTTCCAACAAAATTAATTCTAATTCCTCCATTTTGTTGATGAGGCTTCTGGCATTAGTGTACATGAACTTTATGCATATTTCTTCTTACTATATTGACTGTTCTAACCCCACCCCCCATGCCACCCCCAATTTCATTATTTGCGACCAGGTTACTATTTACACTATCTTCCCCTCCTGTACAACGAATACCCTGCCCCCCAATCCCTAGTTTAAACACTCCTCCAACCTTCTAGCCATTTTCTCCCCCAGCACAGCTGCACCCTCCCCATTGAGGTGCAGCCTGTCCCTAGCATAGAACCTGTAGCCAACAGAGAAGTCGGCCCAGTTCTCCAGGAACCCAAAAAACCTCTCCTTCCTACACCAATTCCTGAGCCACTTATTTATCTCCCTAATCACCCATTGCCTCTCTGGCGTGGCACGTGGTACAGGCAGTATTTCAGAGAATACTACCTTGGAGGTCCTTGCCTTAAACTTGCAACCTAATTCCCTGAAATCATCTTTAAGGACCTTCCACCTACCTCTAACTTTGCTATTTGTGCCAAGGTGCACCATGACCGCTGGGTCATCACCAGCATCTCCCAGTAATCTGTCAACCCAATGTGATTTTCATATTCCCCACACCTGTTACTTTGCCATAGGTGAGTTTGAACAAGCATCACCTCCTTGAAATAAAATTGTTTACCGACAATTTTGGTAAGGTGTCAACAATTTTGACGTTTTGTGTGAAATTATGTCCAGTTTGCCATTTTTCTTTCTTCATTTTGTGTTGTAATACACACAAAAAAATAAACATATTTAAAACATGTAAATGCAATAATTTTCTTCGAGAAATACTTCATTTTCTGGTACAATATTAAGGGTGTCAACACTTTGTCCATGACAGGCTATGTATTTAAACTCCTTAATTGCTCCTTGTCATCTTTAAGCACTCTGTTGTATCCTAAGTAATGTAGATAACACTTATCAACTTACAACAAGGGTTTTATAATTTTTTGGGGGGAATGACATGAATGTTAGTGAAGTCAAAAAAGGAATCAAAAATTAATCAGCAACACATAGCACAAGTAAAAATAAAGGATAAAACTAAAAAAATTGGTAAAAAAATTAAGAAAATAAATCATGGAAACAGGAGATCCATAAGAATAATGTATGGAAGCAGCATAAATAACTCCATGGGAATATGGCTGAAATTAATAGGCATCACTCTTGTCTGCAATTCCCCATTTTCTGCATATAAATGGTTACTTTAATAAAGCTAAGATCATTGCAGACTCTGAGCACCATTCAAACTCTAGACATTATCCAAATATGTTAATAATAATAATGGTGAGTGCTTCTATTTTCATGAGATTGCATTATTACATCCAGTGTTTGGATAGCTAAGGGCAGAATATAGTTCTAGACACTGTCAAAACAAAATTGTAGCATGCACACAGTGGTGCTGATGAAAGCTGCATCTCCTTAGCTATGTTTGTTCTTGTAAATAGATAATTGATTGACCCAGCTCATTTGGCTCCTCTTCTGCTTCTTCATTCCCATTCTACTACTTACCTGACCCTATTAGATCACGTTTGCCAATTTGCTTTTCCGCCTACGTTACTCCTAACTTATCTAGTTGACCACTGATGAAATTGTTTTTTTTAACCAATCTATAATTTATTCAAATGATCATGACCTTTTCCCTGTTCACAGATAATTTGTAACTAATATCAGTGGGAAGAACTCTCCAGAGAAGCATATTAAAGCTAAATGTGATATCCCTGATTGCTATCTATGAAATTATATTGTTACGCTGCAGTCCCTAAGGGTTAATTGAACTAAGATAACTCAAGGTAACCCCAATGGCAGTGGCAGGTGAGACACCATGGGCTAACCGTATAGACTTATCTATATGTTTCACGTTTCTTTGAGATTTATAGCTATATACTAATGAATTTCAATGTCAATTACTTCCAGATTAAGTGAAAATAAATGAGGTAATCAGGATGATTTGCATCACAAGCTAAGAACATTGTGAAGGAGTTCTTGATAATGTAATTAGTTACTGATATATTTAGTTGGGACTTAAACACAATAAAACGCCATAAAGAACAACAGCTGTGCTGGACCTGAACATGAAAATGTTTCTACAACTTTATGGTCTTGATCTAGAACATCTGGCATTACAATGTCTACCAGTTAACTGTGCAGTGCACATTTCTTTTACAGTAAATGTGACCCTTCACCTCAGGTAGCTGAAGGCTGAATGCTAAATCGCCCAATGACTTTGTCTTCTATCTCCCCGAAAATTACAACTAGGGGACAACTAAAAGATTGACTCTTCGAGTTGACATTGCCTGATCCTTACCTTTTACAACATCATCTGTTGGAGAAAACTCAGGAGGTCCCCTACACATCAACTGGTGGCTAGACCTGCTAAAATAGGAGTATTTGACTGACTTTAATCTGATGTGTATGGAACCATAAGGATTTTCGATTATCAGGTATGTCAATTTATGTGTAAACATCTGAATTAATGCAAGACTTGTAAGTAAATCAATGAATGAAAAACGATATAGGACAGTTTAATGGTGCAGTATAGTATATGTGCTGATATGAGTGCACATTTTACATCAGGAAGATAAATGTTTGATAAGGTACATACATAAAAATCAAAGTGGCAGGCTGCAGAAAAAAGACGCATTACATTTAGTCAGATATGTAAAACTCCCTGAAGAAGCATGAGTGAAACACACTCAAGGTATATGGTAAACATGGTTTGATCAGTATTTATTGCATTTATTTTGGTATATTTTTTTCTTTGCATAAGTGATTGATTTTCCTTTACTATTATTGCCACTTGTACAAGTTATGCTACATTAATTATTAAACATCTTACCATACTACTGTAGTCTTCTATATGTGGCTTTGGCATTTATACCTATATATTTTGTCTATAGGATTCCGGAATGTTATTTGCATTAATCATTGAATGATATTGAATATATCTACATTCTTGGCTGACTTTATTCTTCTTTGCACTGTGCCCGTTCATCTCTCCTATGGTTTAACCCCTTAGTGACGAAGCCAATTTCCACCTTAATGACCAGACTGTTTTTTGTAATTCTGACCAGTGTCCCTTTATGAGGTAATATCTCCGGAACGCTTCAATGGATCCTAGCGATTCTGAGACTGTTTTTTCGTGACATATTGGGCTTCATGTTAGTGGTAAATTTAGGTCGATAATTTTTGTGTTTATTTGTGAAAATATTAAAAAATTGGCAAAAATTTTGAAAATTTGACAATTTTCAAATTTGTCATTTTTATTCTGTTGAACCGGAGCGTTATGTGACACAAAATAGTTAATAAATCACATTTCCCACATGTCTACTTTACATCAGCACAATTTTGGAAAAAAAAAAATTTTTTGGTTAGGACGATATAAGGGGTCAAAGTTCATCAGCAATTTTTCATTTTTCCAGCAAAGTTTACAAAACCATTTTTTTAGTGACCACATCACATTTGAAGTCCATTTGAGGGGTGTACATGACAGAAAACACCCAAAAGTGACACCATTCCGAAAACTGCACCCCTCAAGCTACTCAAAACTACATTCAAGAAAATGATTAACCCTTCAGGTGCTTCACAGCAACTAAAGCAAAGTGGAAACAAAAAATGGACATTTTAATTTTACCAACAAAAATGTTCTTTTAGCCTCGATTTTTTCATTTTCACATGGGCATCAGGATAAAATGCATCCTAAAATTTGTTGGGCAATTTCTCCTGAGTACACCGATACCTCATATGTGGTCATAAACCACTGTTTGGGCGCACGGCAGGGCTCAGAAGGGAAGGAGCGCGATTTGACTTTTGGAGCTAATTTACCATTCAAAAAGTCAAACGGCGCTCCTTCTCTTTCGAGCCCTGCGGTGCGCCCAAACAGTGGTTTATGACTACATATGAGGTATCGGTGTACTCAGGAGAAATTGGCCAACAAATTTTAGGATGCGTTTTATCCTGTTGCCCATGTGAAAATGAAAAAAATAGAGGACAAAAGAAAATTTTTGTGAAAAAAAAGTACTTTTTCATTTATACGGATCAATTTGTAAAGCACCTAAGGGTTCAAAGTGCTCACTATGCATCTAGATAAGTTCCTTGGGGGGTCTAGTTTCCAAAATGGGGTCACTTGTGGGGGAGCTCCAATGTTTAGGCACACAGGGGCTCTCCGTTTGCAACATGGTGTCCGCTAACAATTTGAATGGAAAATTAGCTCCAATTGCTAGCGGACACCATGTTGCGTATGGAGAGCCCATGTGTGCCTAAACATTAGAGCTCCCCCACAAGTGACCCCATTTTGAAAACTAGACCCCCCAAGGAACTTATCTAGATGGGTGGTGAGCACTTTGAACCCCCAGGTGCTTCACAAATGAATCCGTAAAAATGAAAAAAGAAAATTTTTGTGGAAAGGAAAGTACTTTTTCATTTTTATGGATCCATTTGTGAAGTACCTGAGGGTTCAAAGTGCTCACTATGCATCTATATAAATTCCTTGGGGTGTCTAGTTTCCAAAATGGGGTCACTTGTGGGGGAGCTCTAATGTTTAGGCACACAGGGGCTCGCCATACACGACATGGTATCCACTTACAATTCCAATTGCTAGTGGACACCATGTCACGTATGGAGAGCTCCAATGTGCCTAAATATTGGAGCTCCCCACAAGTGACCTCATTTTGGAAACTAGACACACCAAGGAACGTATTTAGATGCATAGTGAGCACTTTGAACCCCCAGGTGCTTCACAAACTGATCCGTAAAAATGAAAAAGTACTTTATTTTCACAAAAATCTTCTTTTTTTCCTTTTTACAGACTAATTTGTGAAGCACTTGGGGGTTGAAAGTGCTCACTATGCATCTAGATTTTTTCCTTGGGGGGTCTAGTTTCCAAAATGGGGTCACTTGTTGGGGAGCTCCAATGTTTAGGCACACAGGGGCTCTCCATATGCGACATGGTGTCCGCTAACAATTTGAATGGAAAATTAGCTCTAATAGTTAGCGGACACCATGTCGCATATGGGGAGCCCCTATGTGCCTAAACATTGGAGCTCCCGCACAAGTCACCCCATTTTGGAAACTAGACACCTGAAGGATTCTATCTAGGGGTATAGTGAGCATTTGGAATCTACAGCTACTTCACAGAATTTGATAATGTCATTATGAACATTTTCTTTTTTTCACACAATTTCTCACTTTTAGAGCATGTGCACAAGATACGGACACACCGTGTCCTGGTTGTCTCCTTCCCTGCATTTTTTTTTAGTATCTCTTTATTAAATAAAAAAAAAAAATGACGTAGAGCTTCGCCATATTTTTGGTCCAGCCAGGTACAGCAGGCAGCTACGGGCTGCCACGAACCCCTTCTGCCTAGTTTCACCTGGCTGGAAACCAAAAATATAGGGAAGCTCCTTTTTTTTTATATTTCATGAAATAATTTTTAAAAAAAAATGGCGTGGGCTTCGCAATATTTTTGGGCCAGCCAGGTACAACTAGGCAGCTGGGGGCTGGAATCCTCAGCGTAGGGAGGCCCAAGCTGTCTGGGCCCCCCCCGCTGCGAATTGCAGCCCGCAGCCGCCCCAGAAAATGGCGCATTCATAGAAGCGCCATTTTCTGGCGCTGTATCCAGCTCTTCCAGCTGCCGTGTAGCGGTGGCAGACTGGGTAATAAGGGGTTAATGCCAGCTTTTTGGCAGCTGGCACTAAGCCCGAGATTCATAACGTCTGGCCAATATTAGACCGGACCATTAGGAATCTCTAATAGATTGTAAAGAAAACACAACACAGAGAAAAATATTTTTATTGGAAAAAAAACACAAACACATATTTAGACCCCATCTTTATTACAGTGAAGTCCGACGTAGTCCAGTGGGATGGTCCGACGTAGTCCATTGGGAAGGTCCGACGTAATCCAGTGGGAGGTCCCGCGACGATTCTCATTCAGATGATGATCTGAAGTTAACCCCTTGTGTGATCACAAGGAGTTAACTGCAGGTCATCATCCCTGTGTGGTCACAAGGGGTTAACTGCAGATCCGGTAACCCCTTGTGACCACACAGGGATGATGACCTGCAGTTAACCCCTTGTGTGGTCACAAGGGGTTAACTGCAGATCCAGTAACCCCTTGTGACCACACAGGGATGATGACCTGCAGTTAACCCCTTGTGACCACACAAGGGGTTAACTGCAGGTCATCATCCCTGTGTGGTAACAAGGGGTTAACTGCAGATCCAGTAAACCCCTGTGATCACACAGGGATAATGATCTGCAGCTAACCCCTTGTGACCACACAGGGGGTTAACTGCAGAAGACCCCTGTGTGGTCGTTGAGGGGTTAACTCTGCCTCTGTTCCGGCGCACGCAGAGCAGCGGCGCCGGGACAGAGGCAGAGAGAAGACAGCTGGCGACGCTGCAGGACAGGTAAGTATGAGAGGAGCAGGGAAGGGGGCCCGGGGGGGAGCGGAGCGAACCGGGGGGGCTGCAGATCGGAGGGGGGAAAGCGGGGGGGTCGAGGGGTAGACCTGGGGAAGGGTCATCACATTACAGGTGCCGGTAAAAAACTAGCTAATTACTAATCTCTAGGGTGTCAGCTACAATCGGTACGCTGACACCCTAGAGATTTTTGCTACAGGGGCTGTGCTACAGGGCATTTTCTAGCCTGACGTCTACAGACGTACGGCTGGGCTTTAGTACCCTTTTTTTCCGACGTCTGTAGACGTTAGGCTGTCGCCTAGGGGTTAAATGTCTTTCATTTTGTATATGTTATGTTTTTAATTGTGGTTGTATTACCATTCATTTACAGTATCTAAATAAAGAATCTACTCTTTACTGCTTTTCATCAATTTGGTGTTTCCTGGGCATTGTTGGGCTCTTTCATGTGGCCTAGTGGGCCTGTTTCTTCATATTGATTAGCTTTTACAAATTTTTTGTATCTTTAGAAAGCTTTATCTCCTTCCCAATATTGGATGTACAGGTATATCATATTTGCCTAGGTGCTCTCGGAAATATATCCACTGGTACTTCCAGGTGTTTGGGCAAGCATAGGAACTGTGCCTGGTGTGATTACAATGGGAAAACTTTACAAACCGAGAAAACCGACTAAAGCAAAGCCAGTTATAGATCCCCGCTGCTAAGATGCTGTCAGAGCTAAGAAGAGGGAGAGTTAACTAAGTTTACACTGTCAACTCTGCAGTTTATATGGAGTAAAAGTTCATAATCATTTTAGATTAAACCTATGGTGTCTGTGTTTCCTATGGGACTGCAATCACCTCTTCTACTATTCGATGCTACATGATCTGAGTGTCTGCACCTGGCAGAAACAACTTGAAAGCGTAACCAAACCAGGAAGCTTAGCCACTACACATAGCTGGACTAAGAAATCAGCCCTTGCAATCCACCTAGTGGAGACACTGTGACAGGATTAAGCTCCAATTTCTCAGGTCCTGCATTCCTGCTGGAGGTTTCAGCATCTCCAGGTCCCATCTGATCCTCAGGTGCTCTCCTTTCTTTATAAATGCCTTGTGTCTTCCCGCATTTCTGGCTTCTGGCAGCAACCAGGCCTCGAAGGTCATGGTGCATTGTAACCATATATTCATGATGCACTGTGACTTCTAAGGCCTGGAGATGGCTGGAAGTCCCGTTCTTAAGTGAAGACACTGGCATACAACTGTGGAAAGAAGCGGACCTAGGGACTACATGGTGGGCAATGATGCAGGGTTGCTGGAACAGGTGAACTGTGAGGTATTATTGGGTTTTATTCAGCTGGCTCTGGCAAAATGTCAGCTGGAACTGGGTGCCATGTTAATGATTGTGAGCAAATAAAAAATAATCTGTATTCTTGAATACTGTTTATTGTAAAATTCAGTAGAATTAAATTACACTAAAATAAGTTTGCCCATCTCTATTTCTTGGTCTGCCAGAGACAATGGCTTGTTAGACCTTGCCGTGGGTAGGACTGAAAACTTTCTAAATGTGGTTTTAAATACATTTAGGGGTTTAGTTTTTAATATGGTGCCTTGTTTGGACATTTTCAGGCACAATGGCCTGTCAAATAATAATATTAATAATAATTTTTATTTATATAGTGTTAACATATTCTGCAGCACTTTAGAATTCATAGGGTATACGATACAATACAATATAATACAATAATATAATATAATGATAAAATACAATACTATAATATGATAAAATACAATACAGACAATGTGAGACAATACAAATATAATACAATACAGACAGTATGAGACAAAAAACAATAATACATTACTGAGACAATTAGAAGTGAGGTCCATGAACGCAATTTATAATCTATGAGGAAATAAGAGAGACACAAAAGGTAATAGTAGCAAATGCCGCCATACATAGTCCAGCCATCAATATAATAAATAGGGGATTCATATAATGCTGCATGAACCGGTCACCAGCCGGGATCAGTACAGTATAGATAAGGTAATATATAACGCATGGAGGCTATAGAAAGATGATACAAGAGGCCAGATTTGGAGAAGGACAGAATGGGAATAGTTACATAGATGAGGTGAGGTGGTAGGCTAGTTTAAAGAGTTGTGTTTTTAAAGCTCGTTTAAAGCTATGGATATTTGGAATTAATTGAATTGTTATTGGTAATCCGTTCAGAGGAGATGGGAGTGGGAGGTTTGGATTGTTGATGATATCAGTCTTAGGGCCACGTCACACACACAGATATCTGTGCAGATATTGTTCGCAGATCTCTGGTTGCAGTGAAATCATGGACACATTGATCCATTTGTACACAGCCACAAAATGGAGCAATCTGTCCATGATTTCATTGCAACCAGAGATCTGTGATCAATATCTGCACAGATATCTGTGTGTGTGACGTGGCCCTTAGGTTACTTGCTGAACGGAGTGCACATGTAGGGTGATAAAGATGAGGGAGGAGATGTAGGGTGGAGCTGAACTGTGGAGGCCTTTGTGATTGAGAGTGATAATTTTATATTGTACTCTGTAACGGATAAGCAGCCAGTGTAATGACTGGCACAGGATAGAGGCATCGGTGAAGCGATTGGAGAAGAATATGATCCTGGCTGTTGCATTCAGGATGGATTGGAGAGAAGAGAGTTTAGTAAGAGGGAGACCAATTAGTAGAGATTGCAGTAATCCAGATGAGAATGAATAAGGGTGATAATTAGAGTTTTTGCAGAATCAACAGTAAAAAAAAGCTGAATTCTAGAGATATTTTTGAGGTGTAAGTGACACAAACGAGCGACTGATCGGATGTGGGAAGTGAAGGAGAGATCTGAATCAAATATAACCCTAAAGGTACCGTCACACGTGGCAGTGAAATCATGGACACATTGTTCTATTTTGTTGCTGTGTACAAATGGAACAATGTGCTCAAGATTTCACTGCAACCAGCAAATTGCCAGTGAAATTGCTAGCAATATTGCCGCGTGTGACGGTACCTTAAGACAGCGGGCGTACTGCTGAAGAGTAATAGTAGAGCCACATACAGAAATGGCAATATTAGGTTTCAGAAGATTAGTAGATGGAGGGAACACGAGAAGTTCAAAACTTCAAAGTCATTTCAAAACTGAAGCGATCTGAAAAACAGAAATGGTTTGGTAAATGTGGCACCCCTGCAGGGATTGCCACAGGATCCACCGGTGCAAGGAGCGAATTACACCTTGGTTCACCCAGCACACAACACCTTCCACCCCAGACCTGAAGGGGGAGCTCTACTGGCTGCCTTAAGCCAGTTCCCCTTTAAAAGATCCAGGCCTGAGGGAGGAGTCAGTTAGTCTCAGTGTTCCAGTGAGTCTGTGGAGAGAATTGGAGCGAGGAGCTGGTCACTGGGAAAGATCCAGGTCCAGGACCAGGGAGCACTGACCTGGCTGTGTTGCACCCTTGGGAGATAGTCGGAGGCCAGAGGAAGAAACAGGGAATCAAAGAAGGGAACCAGTCAAGGTTTCCTTGTAGCACACCCGGACACCGGAGTCCGACACTGCCAGCATCTACTGCAGCAGCGGGAGTACCAGGAGGACCAAAACCCCCTGAGATAACAAACAAGAGACACTCAAACTGATCAAGTACAGGACCAGGGGCCATAGGAGGAATAGGAACCCTGCAGAAGGACCTCATTGTCAGTTTAGAGCAAAGCCCTGAGAGGGAGAAGGAGCGGTGGGTTCAGTCACAGGCAGGACTTACCCCAAACCACAGAGCACAGAGACAGAGGAGGCCTCACAACTTTCTAAGGTGGAAGTCCCAAGTTGCATCGGGGACCTGGTTATTTCTCTGGACTGTACCTGTTACCCTGTCACCAGTAAAAGGTACCGAAACAAAGATCACTGTGTGTGTGCCTGCTTAACCGCCGCTATTCACTGCATTGACTGCAGAGACGTGACTACTACTCCCCTCATTCATCCCCGCTGCCCTGAGGTAAAGCTCCACCTGTGGGGAGCTGTACTACACTGAGCTGCACTTCCATCACCTCAGCGGACAGCTTCAGCGCTGGTATACCCATTATCAGGAACTACAGGTGGCATCACATTACCAATCCCCTTATTCCCCCCACCATTCACCGCCATTGAGGGTCCAGGGCACGGGGACCGACCAGCCGTGATTCCCCATCGAAGTCGCCATCAGCCCCGATACCCGAGTACCCACTACCCTGTTGACCGCCTCATAAACATCATTAAAGAATGAAAACTTGCACCTATATTTTACCCCCTTGCTGCTGAAGCCTGTTTTCACCTTCCTGACAGAGACAAATTTTACAATTCTGAACAGTGTCATTTTATGAGGTAATAAATCTAAAATGCTTCAATGGACGTGAGTGATTTTGAGATTATTTTTTTGTGTGTGACACATTATACTTTATGATAGTTGTAAATTTTTGACAACATTTATTATGTTTAATTGCAAAAATATCCAAATTTTGGCAAAAATGTAGAAAATGTAGCAATTTTCAAAATTTCAATATTTATGCCCTCAACCCCATAGCGACAGCCTAACGTCTAGAGACGTCGCAAAAAAGGGTACTTATGTCTGGCTGACTTCTGTAGATGTCAGCCAGGAATAAGCCTGTAACGCCCCCTGGTGACCAAAAATCTTTGGGGTTTCAGCTATCGGGGTAGCTGAGAACCTGTAGATTAAGGATCGGGGGCTTTTTTACAGATACCGGTAATGTAATGACCGGAAAACACCGTTTACCGGTCATGACATTACACAAAATGTCACCGCCGGTAAAAAAATGCTTTCACATGAAAACACATGTCGGATGAAAGTGGAGCATTAACCCCTAAGCCCTCCAAGACCCCTGGTACTGGGGATTTGACTCCCACCCCCACCCCTCCCCCGGACCATTCCAAAATGGCGGCGGCGCCTATAAAAAAATCGCTGCCTCCCCCGTAGTTCCATCCGATCTGACATGTCAGACATGTCAGATCGCATGGGAATCACATCCCCTGGTGCCCCTCAGTCACCCCTATTCCCCCCACCCAGTTCCTTCCCACCAGCCTCCGACCTCCCCTCCATCTCCCTCCTCCCACCCTCAGTACCCGCCACGCTGCCACCGCCTCCTTTTATACACCATCTAATCTGACATCTCAAACGTCAGGTCGGATGGTGTTTACAGAGCCCTGACCCGCTCCGCTCCCCCAATGAGGTGCCACCGGTCTGCCCGCTAGCCCCTCTTTCTTACCTCTCTCTGGCTGTGATCCTCCAGTCCCGCGATCCTGGGGCCCCGAAGTCTCCCCTCCTTTCTGAAGCGCCTGTCACAGCGCTTCTCCTGTGCGCATGCCTCTGTGTGTGCGCACTCCCAGGGGCATGATGGGTCAGTAACTCTGTAAGTTCATGACGCATCAGGATCCTGGGGTCACACAGGGGTTAACTACCGCTGCCATATGATCTTCATGGTGATCTGCTTCACAGATCATCATGAAAATCAGTTAACCCCTGTATGACCCCAGGATCATGATGGGTCATGAACTTACAGAGTTCATGACCCATCATGATCCTGGGGTCACACAGGGGTTAACTATGGCATGATCTTCATGGTGATCTGCTTCACAGATCATCATGAAAATCAGATTGGAATTGTTAGCGGATACCATGTTGCGTATGGATAGCCCCTGTGTCCAAAACATTGGAGCTCCCCCACAAGTGACCCCATTTTGGAAACTAGACCCACCAAGGAACTTATCTAGATGCATAGTGAGCACTTTGAACCCCCAGGTGCTTTTCAAAGGGATCCATAAAAATGAAAAAGTACTTCGTTTTTTAACAAACATTTTATTTTTTCATTTTTACGCATTAATTTGTGAAGCACCTGGGGGCTCAAAGTGCTCACTACCCATATGCAACACAAGTGACTGACGCCCCCTAGAGGACCCAGCTGTAGACTGCAGATGGATAAAAAATGCAATATAACACTATAGATGACAGTGAGGTGTTAGTTTGATATTTTGGACCAAAATAGCGTAAGCTCGTAGCCCCCGTCACGGGCCCTCACGCCTACGAGTACCTAGCCACATGTATAACACATGTATAATTTAGTTTTACACAAAAATCACCAAATTGGTACATAAAAATATAGAAAAAATCTCACCAAATTTAGCCGCTTACAAATATCATTGCATTTAGCAGGATACTATCAGCCACCTCAGAGGCAACCCATATCTCTCAACACCAATGCTCCATCCCCTACAACCCTGACACAGGGGCGATTGTGGCATCTGTGCCATTTGTAGAAGGACGTTGCCCATACATTTGTGTTTAGCCCTCATTATGCTTTAATTTGCCACCTTTCTTTAATTTTTTGCAAACAACAAATAAAACATATTTTGTTTACACTAAACACTATGTCCATATCTGTGTTACATACACAAGTGTGTGGAGGGGTGGGTTGGATGTGTGTGACATCTAGGGTACATTCAGGCCACATTGTGGGAGTTATGGGACAGTATGATGACATGTTGATTATGTGACAACAGACACCTATTTTTACAACGTGGGCCAGTGTGTAAGCCAAATAGAAAATGTGTTATGCAAACATGTGGGTGTTGTCAGCAAGGAACACACAGGAGTTGACTAGCAACATTTTATTAAAATACAACATGTGTGGCAAACATTGTCAGCACACACAACAAGGCTTGGTTTGGTTTAGGAGTAGCCCCGACACACTACACACTGGCCCAATGTGGGACACTATAAGAAAAGAGGCCAACGTGGCCTTAAAATAAAAAAAGTGGCAACAGGGCAACAGGGGTCAAACAAATGTCCAACATGGACAAGACAGTTCATGGCCATGTGGTGCCATTATTGTGGTTGGTGTGATGGGTTTGGGCCCATGCGGGAATGGGCTCTATGGAGGGCACTTATCATGGCACCCAACCGGGCAAGTTGTTGCTGCCCTTGTTGGTGTGCCCTCTCCATCAGCTGCTGGGCCTCCTGGTGAGCCTCCATCAGCTCTTCGATAGTTGGTACACCTATAGGGGGAATTAGGCACAAATTAATTCACTAAATTTGTTTGAGGTGTTTATTTGTCCCAAATTGAATTAGCCTACGTATGCTCAACAACACCATCACGGTTCTCATGACGAGGAGATGGTGATGAGCTGAGAGTCCATCCGGCCTCACGTGCTCGTTGTCCGTCTGCCAAAATGTAAAAATACAAATAAACATGTTCACAAATATACATACTGGTGGCCGAACCACACCACACTAATCACATTTTCACCGTCGTATGCACCAGCAGACACTTACCAACATAGGCAACACCTGCAGGCTCCATTTGAGGGTGTGGGGACATCACTACACCAGGGCTTGCCACTGAGCTTGAAATATTGGGGTGGTGTTGCTCGTGGGCTGGGGGTGTGTGGCCACAGGATGTAGCTTTGTGCATCCAGGGGTCCTGGGCTACCTGCAGCCAAGCCTTGGTACACTGGTGTTGAGGGCATGTGGTGACCCTGTGGCCCTGGTGATGGTGGTGTCCCGGCTGATGAGGGCATGTTCTGACCCTCTTGCCCTTGGGATGGTGAACTACCGGGTGTTGATGGCGGGGCTGGCCCCTCCGGGACGGGTGGTGTGGGTGGCCCAGGTGCGGTTGGGGACTGGGGTCCCTCCCCAGACAAAGATTAAGCATCATATGTAATTTCAAACCGGATGAGAGGGCTGTGAGAAAAAATGGACAGTACATAGGGAAGACACCTTGTGTGTGTTTCACTATGTAGTTACAGCATGAGAGATACGGTAGAAGGTCATGATGTACACATATACTGTGGGTAGGGCCCGCTATGGTTTTTGAGAGCAGTCCAAAAACAGTGGCCCATTTTTAAAAATGTATTTAAAACGTGCATTACCATGGTAGGTGTTTGCCTTTAAATTTGAAGATATGCCAGTAACCAACTGGTGTCTGCACCATGGCTGCCTACATACACTGGACTTGTACTAAATTTTGATCTGTTGTGTGATCATTGTGTGGCTACATTTAATGTGTCACAGGTTAAACATATGGGGCCTAAGGTGTCATGTGTGTGTTGAACATGGCATTGATATGTATTTTTCACATTTACACTCTGGACACACCTCTTTTTTCAGGAAACATAGGTTAAGGATCAGTATAGGCGTCCGCATTTGTGGGCCACATGAGTGTTGAAGACACCTTCATGTTGCAGTGTAAACAACAAGGCAATGCACATTGGTGACACCTCAACATGGTGCCAAACTACACTTTATGTGCTGTAGACCACAACAACCAGATAATTGTGTCTTGTAATTTACATGTAACTTTCAAGGTGTGTGTTTGCCAGTGGCACATACTCACCACGCAGCCTGGCAATCCTGACCCGAAGATCCACAATGCGGCCTGGGCATTTGTGCTTCAGGTCTGCGATCTTCTTCTGAATCTGCTTGCAGGTCCTCTCCACACCCAGTTTGTGCAGCAGGGCCCGCTGGATCCTTCACAGGATGCTGCGTTTGCGCAGCCGTGGTTGCCGGTGAGGATGCGCACACCAATAATCATGGCGGTCACACAGGTCTATGAGGATCAAGAGCTCCGCAAGATCCCATGTAGCAGCGCGCTGTATGGCGGCCATGACTCTGCTGCTATGTGCAGGGGAGGGCCAGGCATCTTGCAGGCAGAGTGATACCAAAAGAAACGTCAGGACGTCTCCACGCACACTTGCGCCGCAAAAAAACTGGTAACAATAACAAGGTAGCCGTCCACGGAATGGGAGTCCCGTAATTAACACATCAGCGTTACCTAATTTGCAAACATTTCAGTGCGCTACCTAAGGCAGCCATGTGCGATGTGCATGCCCATATATTCCCTGTCGTGTGTAGCAATATAATGTACACAGTACATGATCCAAACAACAGTACAAAATATTGCAGCACTATGGAGGGCCCGCGTAATTGTACTTATGTAGTGGATTGTTGTGTAGGCTCTGATGCGTGTGGTGCTGAAGTGACAGCTCAGCAAAGATGGCGCCCTATGAAGGGACATCCAATGGTTACACAGTAGCCCCCACCAATCATCGCTGATGGGGCGCGGTATCCAGCACGCTGTGGCACGCCTCTGGGAAATCACTAGGCGACGCAGATTCCATCCAGATACCCCGTTTACACGCCACAACCAGGGCAATTCACCTTCAGGGTTGACTCTGATTTTAGAACAATGCTCTGAAACTGCAACCGGGATCAACTTTGAAAATCACGATCAAGTTCCCCATTTACACGCCGCAATTTCGTAGCAACTTCAAAGCAACTGTGATGAAAATCCCGATTGTGTCGCAGTTGCTTCACCACAGTTGCGGCGTGTAAAGGTACCTTGACATTTACTTCAGCCAGGGAATAAAATTGTCCTGCATCCAGCACTTGTTGATCAGCAAAAGATTTAGTTACCACCACTGCATATCAAATTGGGCCTAATGAACGATTTTTTAAAGGCAATGGATAAAAATGCAAAAGCATTCAAGTATCTCATTGATAAATTTCCAAGATTGAGTGAAGGAAATATAAAAGAAGCAGTCTTTTGGCTCTCAGATTCGTAAGATTCTTCAAGATGATGAGTTTCTCTGTTTGTTGCAGGACAAAGAAAAGGCTGCATGGGTAGCCTTTGTATTAGTGGTAACTAATTTTTGGGGAATCTGAAGAGCAAATAACTATGAAGATTTGGGGGAAAATCTCTTCAATACATATAAGGATCTTGGTTGAAACATGTCCTTAAAATGTATTTTTTACATTCGTATCTAGACTTGTTTCCACCAAACTGCAGGGCAGTGAGCACTGTGAGATATTTCACCAACATACTGTGGCTATGGAGAAAATATATTAAAGAGGACCTGTCACCCCCCTTCTGCCTGCTGCTTGGAAATCTAGATGCAGCACTGAATGCAGCATGTCTGCTGCATTCAGGGAATGGGTCCCCCATGTGTCTGTGTGCTGTGTACCCCAAGATATAGCCTTAGTAAAACTCACTGTTAGAAGCCATGAGGGCAGTCCCTGGTGCAGGAGCCAGCTCGATTGACGGGGGCCATTCCCTCCCCCTCTGCCTGTCTGTGCTGCCTCCTGCTGTGCTGTTTATGCTTTGTTCAGACAGCAGGGCAGGAATCTGGAGCTGTCATCAGGACAAATGATTTGCATGCTGTTTGAGGTAGGATGAGTGACAGTAAGGAGGAGGGCAGAGCTAGCACAGCAGAAGCAGCACAGAGAGGCAGAGGGGGAGGGAATGGCCCCCGTCGAACGAGCTGGCTCCTGCACCAGGGAATGCCCTTATTGCTTCTTACAGTGAGTTTTACTAAGGCTATATCTCAGGGTACACAGCACACAGACAATGCTGTGTTCAGTGCTGCATTTAGATTTCCATGCAGCAGGGGGGGTGATAAAGAAAATGGAATCCATCAATTCTTGCAGATTACTGTTGGACAAATGTAAGAGATAATACAAAGCAAGAATACAAGAGACAAGGAAAAAAGAGGTTACTGAATGAGGACCAACTTTTGTAGTGCAATTTCTGTAAATGTTTATAAGTCGCAATAGCGTGAGCAGTGGCGTAACTACCGGCATAGCAGCCGTAGCGGTCGCTTTGGGGCCCGGCGCTTGTGGGGGGCCCGGACCCAGCGCCGCTACGCAGCCGCTGCTATACCGGCAGCTGCGCCTGCGATACCACCAGTGTTGTGTGTGGCCGTCAGGTGTGGGGGTGGGGGCCCGGCGGGGGTGTGGGGGTGGGGGCCCCCCCGGCGAGGTGGATGCCGCAGCGGCGCAGCCGCTCCGCCTCCTATTCGCCGCACACAGAGATCAAGAGGCTGCCGCTGCCAGTCTGTAGCCCCCTGCTGCCTGCCTGCCTGAGTCTGACCCGTGTGTTCTCTGCAGACTGCAGCAGTCTGCGGAGTTGATCTCCGCCCCCTGGCCAGCCTGTGACCTCGCTCCGAGTCCGACCGGCGACCTAACTTACTGACCGAGGGACCGGGCGGTCACTCACAGCACAGAGCTGAAAGAACTAGGAGCTGCTGCTGGACTGAGCCCGGAGCGAGGGTGAGAGGCGCCAGTAATAACAATATAAATAATTTATTGTTTGACAGTGAGCAGCCGGCAGCATGGGGGGGCCCAGGGCCTCTATATATACCCTGTGTGTCTGTGTGTGCTGCTGGGACACTGTGAGGGGAGGGGCTGGCTGTATATACCCTGTGTGTGCTGCTGGGGCCTGTATATACCCTGTGTGTCTGTGTGTGCTGCTGAGACACTGTGAGGGGGGGGCCTGGCTGTATATACCCTGTGTGTGCTGCTGGGCCTGTATATACCCTGTGTGTCTGTGTGTGCTGCTGGGACACTGTGAGAGGGGGGCCTGTATATACCCTGTGTGTGCTGCTGGGACACTGTGAGGGGGGCCTGTATATACCACTGGGGAGGCTGCTGTATACCACTGGGGCTGCTGTATATAGCACTGGGGAGGCTGCTGTATATAGCACTGGGAGGCTGCTGTATACCACTGGGGCTGCTGTATATACTGCTGGGGCCTGTATATACCACTGGGGAGGCTGCTGTATACCACTGGGGCTGCTGTATATACCACTGGGGAGGCTGCTGTATACCACTGGGGCTGCTGTATATACTGCTGGGGCCTGTATATACCACTGAGGAGGCTGGTGTATACTACCACTGGGGAGGCTGCTGTATACTACCACTGGGGAGGCCTGTATACCACTGGGGGGGCCTGTATACCACACTGCTGGGGGCTGTATACCTGTGCTGGGGTCAACCCTCGGCTTATACACGAGTCAATAGGTTTTCCCAGGTTGGGGGGTCGGCTTATACACGGGTCGGCTTATACACGAGAATATACGGTAAACTGGGTGGCGTCAGACTGTTAACACCAATTCGGTAAGGGTGTGTGTCTTGAAGGGGGCGTGTCATTGGGGGCGTGTCTTGGAGGGGGCCCCGTTCAAAAGTTTGCTATGGGGCCCTGCCAGTTCTAGTTACGCCCCTGAGTGTGAGCTCTGTAAATGTGAGTGCAGATAGCGATGGAACTGTGCCGGCATGGGAGGTGTGCATAAGCTTTTTTTAGGGTTGTCCTAGTAGTGATCAACACTTTTAAACTTAGTGATGTGTAATAAGGAGAAATGGCACAGAGAAAAAGTATTGAAAACACTTACTGAAATATATGTATTATCTAATACAGAAGCCTTGGTTGGTGATCACAGCCTCAAGACACCTCCTGTATAGAGAAACTACTCACATGTATTGATTAGTGATGGGCGAATCCTAAATTACTCAGAATCGCTTGACTCTAGCGAGTCCGAGCCCGGGACTCGCTACTCGTTGCGAGTCTAGCGAGTCCAATGTTAATGAATGGGGAAGCGAGTAATAGCGAGTAGTGTGCGATTTACAAATCACAGATGTGTCTCGGAAGCTTCAGCCTGAAGCAATCCTAGTTTTTGCCATTGATTTGCATTGGACTCGTTTACTGTGCAAGTAATCGCTGGGAAACTCGCACAGATAAGAGTCCTGTCTGCTCTGTGTGCTGGCTGCCGCAGCTCCAGGGTCCTAGAGCCCGCCTGCCGCCTGATGTAGCAGAGCTGAGATTGTTCTCAGTCTGCTCATTCCCTGTGCATAGACATCTATATCTATGCACAGGGATGAGCAGAGAGAACATCGCGTTTTGGACTGTGTCGGACGGAAGAGGATTTTTTTAATTAAAGATGGAGTCCCTAATGGCTTTTTTTAAAATTTCTAATAAAATTTTTTCTCTGTGTTGTGTTTTTTTTAAAACAATTTAATAGAAATTCATGGCGGTCATGTCTAATATTGGCGTGACCGCCATAAATTTCGGGCTTAGGGCCAGCTGATAATACAAAGCTGGCCCTAACCTCTTTATTACCCAGCGTGCCACCGCCACCAGGGCCGCTGGAAGAGCGGGGTTCAGCGCCAGAGGATGGCGCTTCAATGAACGCGCCATCTTCTGGGGCGGCTGCGGGCTGCAATTTGCAGTGGGGGGTGCCCAGAAAGCTTGGGCATCCCTGCGCTGCGGATTCCAGCCCCCAGCTGCTTAGCTGTACCTGGCTAGACATAGAAATTGCGCGGAGCCCCACGCATTTTTTTTAAATTATTTCATGAAATTCATGAAATAATTAAAAAAAAGGGCTCCCCTATATTCTTGTGTCCGGCCAGGTACAAATAGGCACCTGGGGGTTGGGGGCAGCCCGTCGCTGCCTGCTGGATCCGGCTGGTTCCAGAAATACGGCGCCATCCTCTGGCGCTGAACCCCGCTCTTCCAGCGGCCCTGGTGGCGGTGGCACGCTGGGTAATAAAGGGGTTAATACCAGCTTTGTTATACAAGCTGGTATTAAGCCCGAGATTCTTAATGTAAGGCCACCTTTGACCCAGCCACTAAGAATCTCCAATAAAGGGTTAAAAAAACACAACACAGAGAAAATTTTTTATTTGAAATAAAAAAAAAAGCCATTAGGGACTCCGTCTTTAATTAAAAAAATCCTCTTCTGTCCGATGCAGTCCAAAACGCGATGTCCTCTCTGCTACATCCCCTGTGCATAGATATAGATGTCTATGCACAGGGAATGAGCAGACTGAGAACAATCTCAGCACTGCTACATCATCTCTGTGAGCAGGCGGGCTCTAGGACCCTGGAGCTGCGGCAGCCAGCACACAGAGAAGACAGTTGGACTCAGCTCGCAAAGTAACAGCAGTTATTTGCGAGTTTCCCTGCTATCACTGGCACAGTAGCCGAGTCTAATGCAAGACAATGGCAATCCTAGTTTTGTCAGCGTTTGCCATTGATTTGCATTGGACTCGTGCGAGTAAACGCTGGGAAACTCGCAGAGTACCGGGCCGGGTCCTGCGAGTCCCTTACTACTCGCCGAGTAACGAGTCCTAGCGAGTAGATTCGCCCATCCCTAGTATTGATCAGGTGTGATTTTGGCTTATCCTCCCACATAAGCACTCTGCAAATTCTGAAGGTTTTGTGGGCTACTTCTATGAACTTTGGGCATTCATTTCTTTACAGAAATTCTGTATTGGATAAAGGTCAGGTGATTGGCTGGCCCATTCAATCAGCTTTATTTTCTAGAAATTAATTGAAAGTTTAATTGGCTGTGTGTTTGCGATCATTGTCTTGCTGAAATGTCCTCCCTCATTTCATCTTCATTATCTTGGTAGATGGTAGAAGATTTTTATTAATAATATCTTGGTACATCTGTCCATTCATCCTTTCTTCAATTTTGTGAAGTTTGCCAATACTGTTGTCAAAGGTGTGTCTCACCAAGGATAGATCTCTGGCGTGTCTGGAACCAGAACATCTTGGAAACTGGGCCCTAGGTTCATCGGTCTGCATAAATTAACCCTTTGGCTTTCCAGCTTGAGTTACTTCCTGCACTTAAAATACATAAAGTTTTTCATACGTCGATGCTCAAGAAATTCATCTCTGGAGCCGACACCATTACAGCCACCTCCGGTTATTGTTAATGGTAATGACATACTTCATTGCCTTACCTGCTCTCCCTAATGCAAACCCGTTAGGTTATCTGTTTGTTTCAAAGATCGTTAAGCTTCACAGGGGTTTCTCTGATGTGGTTTCAGACTGGAGGACCCAGCTGGTCTCTAAGTTTTGGAGGATATTGTTTTCTTATCTGGGAGTACATCTGTCTTTTTCCTCAGCATTTTATCCCCAACCTAATGATCAGACTGAATGCTTAAATCAAAGTTTGGCGACTTATCTAATGTGTTTTGTGTCCGATATCCAGGAAAACTGGTCATCTTCAAGGGTTTCTGTGAGGAATGATTCTCCTCATTGCTCTCGTTTATATGGCATCAAGAGGGTTATGGGCAAAAGGTACAAAAGCATCAATGATAGAAGATGTTTGACAGTTCCGGACCTGTGTGTGAATGATTACATATGGTATCCACTAGGAGCATCAAGTCGAAGGTTCTGTCTTGGAAACTGGGTCTTAGCTTCATCAGTCTGTATAAAGTTTGGTTTAAATTATCCCCTGCACTTAAAATCCATAATGTTTTCCATACGTCATTGCTCAAGAAATTTGTTCCATCCTTGGAGCCGACACCATTAATGCCATTTCCGGTTATTGTTAATGGTAATCCTAAATTTCAGGTGGCAAAAATCATCAAATTTCATTTGGTTTGCCTTTCCCTCCAGTACTTTGTTCACTGGAGGGGTTATGGTCTGGAGGAAAGGACATGGGTACCTGTATTGTAAGTGAATGCGAGTAGATTGGTGAATTTATTCCAGGCATCTTATCCAGACAAGTTGGGTCCTGAGGGTCCACAGGCTTTTCATAGAAGGGAGGGGGGGTACTGTTACGAGTGTGTTTCATCCTGGGGAAACCTCTGGCGAATTTGGAACCAAAAGGTAACAACTTCTTATTAATCGCAGATTTTTGAGTGAATCTACATCTACTTTTTATTAGTGCTGTAAGTGGATAACGACTTCTTCCTATATGGCTGCTTTTTGTAGCCTTAATCTCAAGTGCAGCACTTAGCACTTTTGTGACAACTCCTCGAATAGTCATGTGTCTTACCATCTGAAGATGGTAATAGAATCCATTTCTATACTGCCAACTTTTGAAGAAGGCAGCCTCTGGAAGAAGTTGAGGAGTTATGATTATTGCAGCCTTGGAGTTTAACTGTATTGGAGGAGTTTTTGAGATTTTTCCTGTCTGTGTCTTTTTTACTCTGTCTGTCTCTCTCCTTTGTGTTGTATTATTGCAGTGGTGTGACTGGTGTCCTCACCGGCCTTCACACTAGCCAGGGTGAGTTCTTGGCGAGCAAAGGCTTAGTCACATGATTGCAATGGAGGGAAGGATCCGCATAGGGACATTAGGGAGTTTACGGCACAGACTCAGATGAGTGAGAGGAGATGACCCCTCTCCCTATCGTCAGGGCCTTGCTTCTATATTATCCCTATTGTCACTGCCGTATTGTGCCGCACGTTGGGTGTCCATAAGCTCTGGCTTTACATTATAACTGGCCTACATTTTTTTCTCGGATCTTTAACGGATCCATTCAAGGCACTGATGAAACGGATGCAGTGTCTGTCCCTCAAATTGTCAGACCTGCGAGCTAGAGTTTTTGCCACCACAAAATAAGGCTGCGGGTCTGGCAGACAGCTATATCATTATTCAGGAAACAGAAAGAAGCTGCGCACAGTACTTATCAATTCAGATCAGCGGTTTTATTGTGCCCAGGTGCACATAGCAGGGTGTGGGTAGCGGGTGGGAGGACGGGGGATGGTAGTACAACGGCGTTTTGCGCCGCTAATGGCGCTTAAGCGGGTACAAGCTGAGGCGCCATTAGCGGTGCGAAACGCCATTGTACTACCACCCGCCCGTCCTCCCACCTGCTACCCACACCCTGCATTGTGCACCTGGGCACAATAAAACCGCTGACGGTCGGCTGCGGATTAGCAGGGAGAACATCTTCACCACCCTGTGGACTGCTGCAGCTGCGGCGAAAGACCTCCGAGGAGGAGGTGTCATGCTGGGAAGGAGTGCTGGCCCCAAATATCTTCAAAACCGTGAGACAGCTATATCATACCTGAACCCCCCGATTGATTTTCTGGAGGGGTGATAAGGTTTCTTTGTGTTCTGCAAAGCCTGTAAACTTTATTTTAAATTCCATGCACACTTTTTTGGGAGTAACAGTGGGTGGGAATTGTGATGCTAGCCATCCTTCATGGAGACTCCCAATCCTAGGCTTTTTGTCTTGCATCTGACTCTCTATTGCTCTGGTCAGTCGATGAGTTTTTTGCGGCCTTAGGTCTCATCTATGATGTTCCTGACCATGTCTCTCTTTCTAAGTCTCAGCTATGTAAACTCCATCAGGGAGATCAGCTGGTGGAGCAGTTTTGCTCTGATTTCTGGAGAAGGGCCACATACATTAAGTGATAGGACAGAGCCCTTAGGAGTCATTTTTGCCAGGGTCTGTCATAAAGGCTCAAAAATGCACTGGCTTTATATAAAACTCCTGAGACCATAGAGGCTACTATGGTTGCTGCCGTATGCATCGATAGACATCTCTGAGATAGACCTAATGGTACCGTCACACGTCACGATAATGTGTAGGATATCGCATAGAAGTCACGGGAGCGCACTCGTTTGGCGATGTGGATCTGGATCGCAGTTGAGTTGTCACATGGCGAGATATCGTCTCTGACTATGTGGCGATTCTGAGGTGAGATCTGGATAGCGATCGTTAGGATTACTACATTCTTTAGCAGTGAATGGGAGAAATCGCGGAACACATCGTTATCGCGGTGTCACACTAGACAAAGCAGCAAATTGCATGATCGCAAATCTGCAGATTTGAGAACATGTTCTCAAATCTGCGATGAGTGATACAACGCATTATCGTCGTCGTATCTCGGTGTCACACGCTACGATATCGTTTGAACATCACAGCCACGCCGCCAAACCCATGACGTAGGTGCGATATCGTTCACGATATCACGACGTGTAATGCCGCCATTAGATGACTCTGCCTTAGGTCCTAATGCTGAAGTCCTTCCCTTGAACATTGATGAACTCGTGCAGTTAAGGGGGCTTACTCTCAGTTTGGATCCCGTGTGGTTCACGGTAAGACCTGGGTGACTATACCTGACAGATCATGGGCTAATTTATTTAAAAAATTTTAAAATTGTGATCTTAGTAGGGGTGGATAGGCTTAGGAAAATGCCACACTTCATTGCCTTACCTGCTCTCCCTAATGTAAAAACATTAGCTCATGTGTTTGTTTCAGAGATCGTGAAGCTTCATGAGGTTCCCTCGGACGTGATGTCAGAATGGGGGACCAAGTTTGTCTCTAAATTTTGGAGAGCATTTTGTTCTCGTCTGGGGGTACATCTGCCTTTTTATTCAGCGTTCCATCCCCAACCTAATGGCTAGATTGACCACTTAGATCAAAGTTTGGAGAGTTACCTAAGGTGTCCGATAACCAGGAATATTGGTCATCTTATCTACTCTTGGCTGAGTTTTGTGTTAAACATCCGTTGCAATGAAACCACTGGCAAATCACCTTTTAATGTGCTTACAAGTTCCACCCTCAGTTTTGTGCTTTCAGTAGGGAGACGTCTTCAAGGATTCCTAGTGAGGAATGATTCTTCTCATTGCTCTCGTCCATATGGCATGGAGTACAGAACAACCTGAGAGGGTTATGGGGGACAGATACAAACTCATGGCTGATAGAAGACGTTCAACAGGTTTGGACCTGTGTGTGAATGATTACGTTAGTTTGTCCACTAGGAATATCAAGTTGAAGGTTCTGTCTTAGAAAATGTGTCTTAGCTTCATAGGTCTGTTTAAGTGCTTGCCATCAGGGCCCCCACTAGGGCCTTAGAGCTCTGCCTTGATTCAGGGGCCCCGGCTATCATTGGAGGGGGCGTGACCATTGGAACAGGGGACGGGGGGCCCGGTCGTTCCAACGGGATCATGGCCGTTTGAAGCAAGGAGGCCCGCCCACCTGGGCCAGCACACGCTGAAGCTGAGGGTGTACTTTGTTTTTAGCCAGCCGGCACCCAGCGCATCACCTGCACCAGCCAGCAGACCTGCACTAATGAGCACTGTGAGCCATCTGGGACTCAGTGTGTGAATAAATGTGTCTGTGCACTGAGAGGCCACATAATGTCAGCAGCAGCCTCAGTGCACAGGGGGCCTGCCCAGGCCCTCCCACCCTCTTAGTAGTGTATGTTACTGTACAGGGAGCCCGGCCCACCCATCCCCGCCCCTCAACCAGGCCTCACTGCACAGGGGGCCACCCAAACCTACCCACCCTCTTAAGAGTGTGTTACTGTGTACAGGGGGCCCGGCCTGCCCACCCCTACCCACCAGAATAAAGAGACGCTGGGGGATGGCTCCCCTCCGTACACCTTGTACACACTCGGCTCTGTTCCGTTCACCTCGTACACACTTGGCTTCGCTCCATACACCTCGTACATACTCGGCTCCGATCTGTACACCTCGTGCACACATGGCTCTGCTCCGTACACCTCATACACACTCGGCTCTGGTCCGTACACCTGTACACACTCGGCTCCACTCCGTACACCTCGTACACACTCGGCTCCGCTCCGTACACCTCGTACACAGTCGGCTTCACTCTGTACACTTCATACACACACGGCTCTGCTCCATACACCTCATACATACGGGTCCGCTCCATGCACGTGTGTGTATCTAGGTGTACAGTGTTGTGTGTGTACGTCGTGTATGTAGCGGAGCCGTGTGTATTTGTTCCTTCCTTTACCTTATTATAAGTTAACCTCCGGGCTTCAGTAATATGGTGCCAGCAGTTTTGAAGCCTGGAGCAAAGTGATGATGTCATCAGCAGTCCAGACTTTCCTTGCGGTGAGTCTGTGTCATAATGGCGTGGGGGTCAGTCAGGTGATGGCGGCACTGACTGACCACTCCGGCCATTATGACACAAACTCCCACCGGTGTATGGGGCCCCGCTGAGCCAGGGGGAGCAGTCAGGGTCAGGGCAGGGTGATGACGGCTGGCTGGCCGCTGGTGTATGGGGCCCCCAGCACTAGGCCAGTGGGAGGGGGGGCAGTCAGGACCTGGTCAGGGTGATGGCGAATGACCGCTGGTGCATGGGTTCGTGCCTGGCCGGGGGGAAACCGTCAGGGTCAGGTCAGGGTGACAACGGCTAGATGGTGTATGGGGCCCCTCCGGGCCAGTGGGGGGAGCAGTTATGGCCGGCCAGGGCAGGGTGATGGTGGCTGGCCTGGTGTTTTATTGGGCCCTGCTGGCCTTGGACCCTCCCAGGGGGATAAGAGTGAGCACATGGTGTGGAGGGGTCCCGGATCCTGCCAGAGGGATAAGAGTAAGCACATGGTGTGTAGGGGTCCTGGACCCCCCAAGGGTGATAAAAATCTGTGGACATGGTGTGGTTGGTGAGGAACATATACTGTATATTTTGCTTTATAAGACGCTCCCTAAATTTGGTGAAGGAAAAGAGGGAAAAAATTATTTTTAATGTTAAAAGGGGTCCGGCTTACAATGCCAGTGTCCTTCTTACAATCCGTATATATGTCCTCCATCCTGAACCCACCATGGCTTACCAAGGGGGAGGAAGGAGTCAGGGAAAGGCTGTGATGGTGCAGGAGGCAGGTTTGCAGGGACCATGGGGGGGAGGGCAAAACTGCAGGCCCAGAGCTGTGGGGGTGTCGCAGACATTTTCCATGTGCCTATAGGCATTGCCAAGCTGTGACTCAGCCTCTATCATTCAGACTTCCAGAAAATAGCCACTGAGAGGTTTATGGAAGCTTGTGGCTCCTGCCTATAGAGCTCAGCTCACCCCTCAATGGGGGCCCATGGAGAGATCATACAGCCCTGTGGCTCCTGCAGAGCTCAGCTTACCCCCAGTCTATGAGCCTCCTAGCCCTCTGCAGTGCTGTATATGCTCTCTTTGTCCTGTATATTGTATATATAGCAGTCTCCTATGTGATGTATTTGATTTACAAAACTTATTGTCACAGAGTTGACTGCGCGCCAGACCAACACAAACCTGGAAGATCAGTTAGCACCGAACATCGCAGCTGCACAGAGGAGCAGCTGCAGCCATCAAATTAGAGGAGTTAATTAATTAATAAAATGTAGCTGAGTAATTTTCATGGTGATGTGTGGCCCCTGAATGACGGTAGAAATTTCCAAATGTCCCCCCGGCAGGAAAAAAGTTCACCACCCCTGAACGAGGTAATAAATAACACCACCAGTATTATTCTGCCTCATGTGGTATTTATTGTTCACATCCCTCCTCTCATAAAGAACAATGTATAGAAAAAGATTAATGTGTGATTGGTGAGGACGTGGTGCAGAAGTGGAGTTTTTCCAATAGTGGGCGGTGAAACTATGGAAGGTTCAAAGGGAGGAGGCGGAGCCTAGGTGGAGGTGTAGCCTGGGTGAATGCGGAGATGGGGTGGAGTCTCAGGGGTCCCCAAAATTTTGCCAGTCAGGGGCCCCAAAATTTCTAGTGGCAGCCCTGCTTGCCCTTAGTATTCCTGTGGCTTTTCAGCTTGCGTTACCCCTGAACGTAAAATCCATAGTCCTTATCATAGTTCCATCACTTGACATCTGGTAAAGTTTTTAAATATTTGATGCTAGCATAGGACTGTCTCGATGGGGTCACCTTGGCGTGGTGGGGTGGCTTTTACATTGCTTTGATCAAAATAATGTTACCAAGTACCCTATTTTTATTTTCATGCACAATTGAAATTTATTTATATACTTATTTTAAGGTATCTGCTCATTTTTGTTTATTTTCTTTGGTTTTGCTGTTTTGTGGCCTGTGTGCACATGTACCTACATACTGCATGATTATATTCTTATTCCAGTTAATTTTTTCAATGTCTTTTTCAAATCAATACAGATTTCAATAGGCTGTTGCTCAAGAAATTTGTTGTGTCCCTAGAACAAAACTACCTCTTCCGGATACTGTTAATGATAATCTTGACTTTCAGGTGGCAAGAATTGTTGATTCTACTATTATTTGCCATTATGTCCAGTACTAAGTTTACTGGATGGATTATGGTCTGGAGGAAAGGACATGGGTACCTGCATTGTAAGTTAATGGCAGTAGATTGGTGCATACATTCCATGAATCTTATCCTGGCAAGCCCAGTCCTGAGTGTCCACGGTCCCCTCATAGAAGGGGTCGTACTGTCACAAGTGTGTTTCAACCTGGAGAGACCTCTGGAAAGTTTGGAACCGTCAAAATGCCTTATTAATCACATGTTTATAACTGGTGTTTGAATAAATCTTTGTTTTAGTATTTTAGGGGTTAAGGACTCTTTCCTATATGACTGTTCTTTGTAGCCTTAATTTGAGGGGCAGCACTTTTGTGACCACTCCTCTCGGAAATAGTCACATGTCTTACCATCTGATGCCGGTTATAGAATACCCTTTCTATGCTGACCACTTTGGAAGGAGCCTGTCTCTGAAAGAAGATGAGGAGTCGTGATTATTGCACTTCTTGAGTTTAGTTGTAATCCAGGAGCTTTTGAGTGTTTTCCTGTCTGTGTCTATTTCACTTTGTCTGTTTCCCTTTCCTTTGTGTTGCATTATTGCATTGATGAGAAATGTGTCTTGACTGGTCTTCATATTGACCAGAGCATGTTTGAGGCCAGCAAGGGCCTAGGTACATGATGGTGAAGGGGGTAGAACTTGTATAGGAATATTATGGAGCTTAGGACACAGGCTAAGCGAAGTGCCAAGAAGTGGCTCCTCTCCCTATTGCCCAGTCCTTCCTGCTATACCCTTTGTCACTTCTGTGTTGTTCCGCACACTGGGCATCCATATGCCCCAGCATGACAGCAGTATGCTGAAAACAGTGCATGACATTTTGGCCTCCAAACATGATGTGCATTATGGAATCCAAATAGTTTTATTTAGAGCTTATCTGACATGACTATATTCTTCCAGTATTCATGGGGTTGTCTAAATGTTGTTGAAAAACTTTAAATGTACTTGAACATGCTTTTTGTTGAGCAAATGAGTCTTGCATGTTGAATGTACATAAAGGCCATAAAGGGTGAGTGCATCACTTATTGTTTTCTTTAAAACAATTGCATCTGCTTATTACAGATCTTTCTGTAGTACCCCAGAGGAGGTTATTGTCTCTTGGAAAACTTTTCTAATAATTCTTTTTGCTCCTCTTTCTGAAATCTTGTGAGGAGCACCTCGTTATAACTGGTTTATGGTGAAATGATGTTCTTTACACTTTCAAATTATGGTTCCAAAGTAGCTCACTGGAACCTTCATTAGTTTAGAAATTCTTCTAAAACCAATGCCATCAGATAGTTTTTAACAATAAGGTTGTGAAGATCTTGAGATAGCTCACTGCTTTTACCCATTATGAGATGTTTCCTGCCTTGGTACTGTGAGACACCGCCGGCATGATCCCCATGGCCGGGGCACATCACATGCAGGATCAGTATATGATCCTGTCCACACTGGCTGGTTTTACTGTTATGATGCTGTGTGAACCTACCCGGAACACAATGAGTTAAATGTGAGAGTGAGTACTGTAGATCTGACTCATTGATGATCTTGATGAGCGGCTGTATGGGAACTGTGTGTCCTAATTGGTAGCAGCCCAGGTGGGTGTGTCCTGAGTAATAGCAGCCCAGGTGGGTGTGTCCATGTGGGTGTGGCAGGCACGATAAGAGCCTGCCAGCTGAGTGAGGGAGAGAGTTCACAGACTTCTGAGATTCATTCAGCCTGAGTCCAGGGAGAGATTCAGACATCCAGAGCCAGAGATCCAGTCTGTGTGTGATTGAGTCTCAGACTGAGGGATGCTGATTGCAGAGCAGTCCAGGGCTCTGTGGTGTGCGAACATGAGGGGAGCATGCTAGCTCCATACCATTGGCCAGGACCGGTGTCGTTACAGCTCCTGGAGTGGGGAAGCTGTGGCTGAACCAGGTGGACGCTGGTCCGGACGTGTGGCATGAAACGTCCGGGAAGGAGCCCCTTGGGGATGCTTGGTGTACTCGTGACCTAGGTAGCGAGACCCGGATCCGTGCCCAGTAAGAAGGCAGTTCCCATATGCTAGAGTGAACTGTGCACCCTGTGCGTAAAATGTGCCAGGCTGGCATAGCCGCCATTAGGTCCAACTAAGTAGTCAGTGAGGGACCTGTTGAATCGTATGAGTATGTTATGGCTTTTGTAAAAGACCTAGCGAGTGTATGTAGCCCTACAGGGGCAGATGTATGAATTGGCATAGCCGCCATTAGGTCCGACTAAAGTAGTCAGTGAAGGGACCTGTTGAAGTGTATGTAGCCCTACGGGAGGCAAATGTATGAAGTGTTCCAGGCAGGCACAGCTGCCTTTAAGTCCGACTAAAGTAATCAGTGAAGGGACCTGTGGACGTGTATGTAGCCCTACAGGAGGCAGATGTATGAATTGTGCCAGACGGGCATAGCCGCCATTAGGTCCGACTAAAGTAGTCAGTGAAGGGACCTGTTGAAGTGTATGTAGCCCTACAGAAGACAGATGTATGAATTGTGCCAGGCGGGCATAGCCGCCATTGGGTCCAACTAAAACAGTCAGTGAAGGGACCCGTTGAAGTGTATGTATTGATGGTCAGAAGCAGGGGTTAGAAGGGCTCCTAGAGTGGGGAAACCGTGGCTGAACCAGGTGGACGCTGGACTGGACGTGGGGCGAAACACGTCCAGGAAGGTGCCCTCGGGGATGCATGGCGTATCCGCGACTCAGGTTGCTCAATCCCTGCAGGGTTAGAAGGGCTCCTAGAGTGGGGAAACTGTGGTGGAACCTGGTGGACGCTGGACTGGACGTGGGGCGAAACACGTCCAGGAAGGTGGATACATGGCGTACCCATGACTCAGGTTGCTCAATCCCTGTTCTGAACCCAGAGGTGCCACAGTCCATGGATGTCTATATGATGGTCCGTGAGCGTGTGAAAGGATGTGTGTGATCCATGTATGCTTATAGGATGGATCACATACAGTATGTAAGAACCCGGTCAGGCTGATGCCTGTACTCCGGGGTAGTGTGGAGCTGGGGAAATAAAGCTGGGCGGCTGGTTCCACCATTGGGAGCCATAGGGCCCGTTGATATATGGTAACTTATGTACTGTTAAATGTATGTGGAACGTGTAGATAGGCCGAAGGCCGTAGCCACCACGGGAGCGGTTGTTAGTGCTCCCATGGGGAAAGAGAGGTGGTTACAGGTCCCGGGTTACTGTAATTGTATATGTGTAATACTATATGTAATGTACTGTGTAATGTAATGTATTATGTGTAGTGCTTATGTTCAATGTTTAATGTACTGCCCGGATTGAGTTATATCTGAGCAAAAAACGGGTAGTCATTTGCAAACTTATAAGCACGTGTTTTGGTGTTGTTATGCAAGCAGGTTCCCCGGGCGCTACCTCACAGTACTGAGACACCTTTTTATAGTCAGTCAGATGAACCAACTGATATTATTATTATTATTATTTTTTTTGAACAATCCTTTTTTATTGAAATTTTGAAATTTAACAACCAATAGGTGTACAAAATGAGTCAACGGAAATATGCAAGTATCAAATGTACAGAAACACTAATTTGACAAGCTTGCAGCTACCTCTTATTACCTTATTAATAATGTTCGACCCTTTAACAAGTTAAGTTCCTCCCCAAACTCCCATTTACCCCCTCCCACCCATGCCAACATAATTGCAATCAAGTCAATTAGATATTCTAAAAATGTGTTTGAAGCTCCCAATGCACTTCTCCATTAAATCTAGCTTCCCACTGATCCTAACCTTTCTATTTTAAGACTCCCCAGTGTCTCCTTAAGATTCTCCAACAAGTACCATTCCATATTACTAAAAGGTAACACCAAACGCTTAATCCGTTCTCTCGTCATGTGAGTGACAATAAATCTTCTCCATTTAGCAAATAGTTTTGCAGTCAGTTTGTCTTTTTCACCTTACACATCTATCTTTTCCATTAACAAGGCCCCCTTCAATTCGGTGATTATTTCGCGGATTGAAGGAGGCTCCTTGTCAAGCCAATGGCATAGCAACAGTTACGTGGTCACCAACGCTGTCATGTAAAACAACTTCATTTTGTCTCCTCTAATGTCCAGGTCGCCCACAGAGTGTAAAATCCTTACCCTGTGGTCCAACTCTACTCTTTTGTCACAGATCTTTTCCACCAAGCCCCTCACCGACTCCCAAACCTGTGTCACTGCCCTTCAATCCTGTAGACCATGAAACATGTCAGTGTTTTCTTTCTGGCACTTTGGGCACTCCTTTATTCCTTCTTGGTTCTGAGCCAACGTGTGAGCATTAAACCCCCTTATCGCTCTATGCATTACCCTGAAATGTGAGTCTCTCTATCTTTCATTGATTATGTGTTTCCGCACCGCATTCCAGCCTGCCAAGATTACCTCTTCTGTGTCTGAATCGTGTAATTGCATCTCGCATTTCCCAAACAACTTTTTGGGGCTGGAAGGAATCATCTGGTCCCTTAATAAGCTGTAAATTCTGGAAATATTATATGATTTGCTAGTGGTCGTCACCAGGTCATCCCAAGTCCCGAAGATCATTGAGTACGTGGAATCTCATTTGTTCGTATCAATATCAGGCCATCCTGATATTATTTTTAAGTGGAAGGATTGCTTCCTAATTACTGAAAGATTTCAGCTTTTGTCATGACTTTCCATTTCTCTTTCTTCATCTGTTCAATACTTTTTCCCTGCGTAATTTTTTATTATTACTCATAACTCAGTGTCTGGACATCTATGGTTTGATTTAATTTCAATGTTACATTTAGAAATAGGCAAAAAAAAAAGCTGTACTCTGACTCTGTAAACTGAGCTGTGAGTTGGTACTATGATGAAGATCTGAAATGTTGATCCATAAGGCCCTTTATATCTGCTATAGCAGTGTGACTAAAGAGGGAAAACTAAAAAAACGCAGCTGCATCCAAGGGTCCAGCAAACCCTGCATAATACTATGAGTGAAAATGAAAGGGTATCTGTCATGACTCTGGACTGGATTGTTTTACTATGGAAAGAAGTTGTATGGCTGTATAGGTCATAGTATAAGAGTAATATTGATATCTGTTTTGTAGTAATCCCACGTGAGAGTGCTGAAATATCAAGCTTTGAAGCCACATGCAAATTATCCTGTCCTCAATATGCATCAACATGCCTTCAATGCTCTTCCAGGCTAATTCTCTTATAGTATTGTGTGTTCTAGAGCATGACTGAATTACAAAGCAGCCAACGGACAGACATATTGTCAGATGTAGTTGTGTGGTGCCCTCTTTAGTAAAAGTAATCATTATTTAATTGCCCTTCTGTCACCTTATTGTATATATTTCTCATTTATTTCTTTACTATTACAAATGGCAAGGTAAGAAATTACTTCTTTTTTTTATGTCTTCTGAGTCTCAATGTCCTAAAATCTTCCACTCTAATAAGGAATCTTCAGGGACTGCATATTGTTTGTTAGACACAAGCCGGAGTAAGGACAATACTTTTTTAGTGTTTGAAATACAAATACACAGTTTAAAGTCCTACTTTTCAGATAAAGCTTTTCCAAAGTAAATAAATTATATTGCCTTCATATAAATAAAAAGAAAGCAGCAAAGAAGAACATGAGCATAAATTACTTGTGCAATTCATCACAAATAGTTGACACTTCAATCTAATCCGGCAAATGAAAATAGTGAAGTTTATAGAGTTGTATGAAGTAGGCAATTTAAACATCCTATAGCACAAGGTCATCTGAAAATGAATCCTGGAAGATGTCCCTTTTTATTCCTTTCTCCTTCCGAATCTATCAAATGGAAATGAGCCACACCATGTAACTGACAGAGCCAATGTCCATTCATGATTAGGATAGCTAGGTCCGAAGATCCTGTGTTCTACAAGTATTGACGAGACATCACATTTAAAGAACACCAAGGAAGTGCTGGAGATATTTTACACCTTTCTTTAATATATAGACCTATAATGTAATTACATCCAAAACTATGTACAGCGTGGCATTGTACGGGAAGGGATGACTTAAGTGTAAGCATTAACAGTGGTTTGGACATAATTTTTGCATATTTCAGCCTTCAGAATGTCTTCTGGATGTAACTTATAGTGACACTAGGAGAATGTTCATTAATGGAACTGACAGTGCATGGAGCCTTGTTCTAATATTTTTCAAACATATGCTCTTTTATCAATTACATGGCCTTACAAAGCTCAATAAAATATCAGGAAAGTATTATTCATCTGGAGTCTAATGACCTTCACTCTTTATATTGGTGATAACTTCTGGAACCCTATATCTGACAATTATTGCATCCTATGTTGCATGTTACATGTGATGCTCCTAGCCTATGTCAAGGGTCCTGGCAACCCCATGTTAAACTTTACATGTGAAGCATCCAGACTTTGTCAAGTGCCCTCATAATTCATGTTCTTTAATCGCTTAACTCTCTTAGAACCCGGAAATTTTTATTGTTTGTGCTTTCATCTTTTTGTAACTGCAGCTTAACTCGTTTCACACAAAACAATTGGCAGTCTGATATTAAATATGCCAGATAGAGATGAACATTTTTTTCCTGGAAATACTATTAATAAAAAATGTTACTCTTAAATTTAATGTCACTTGTTATGCTCTGAGTCTCTTGATAATACACATAATATGTAAAATATCTAAAAAATCCTTAAACTCACCTCTACAGCTTCTCTGATACTCACCAACACCCATTCATTCTTCGACCGCTGCTTCTGACACCTCTTAACTCATGCCGGAATCCCCAGGGATTGTTCTGCACAAATGCATGGAAGGCCACAGCATTATGATGTCATCATGAAGTGTACTGTGATCTTCAAAGCACATGCGCAGAACCCTCCTAGACCATGTGAAGACTGGAAATCCTGGCTCAGTGTGAGAGGCCCTGGAATTCCAGCCTGAGTGGCAGGAGAGTAATAGATGTGGAAGGTGGCACTAAGTAGCAGAGGGACCAGAGATGTATTAGGATTATTTTTTTTTTAACTTCCTTATGGCCTTTGATTGTTCAGAAAAATGGCAGTCTCCACCAACTTACTGAATCTGCGCAGAAGCAAAAAAATCCCCAAAAAACATATTTTAATTCCACTTGTATATATTTGCTCATTTCTAATTCCAGGTAAATATGTCACAAGACATCAAAAGTCGGGGAAGAGTTGGCAGACTCACATACAGAATAGACTAATGTTTAATGACCATGACCATTGTATATAGGTACAATAAAGAGGTTGTTCACTACTAGGACAACCCTTTCTGATTTCGCATGTTTCACCCAGGTAGCATAAAAAAAGTATAACTCGGTATAAGTGTCGGCACCATTCCTGCGATGTCCATACTCGCTTTCCCGGGGCTCATGTTATGTTATGACATCATTGGACTCCCTCTCCAATCACTGCAAACTTCTGTCTCTCCAACTTCGGATAAATTAATCTACTGTAAGTGCGAGCTACAGCTGCTGCTCACTTTCAGTTCTGAAGGTGGGGAGACAGAAGTTGGCTATAACAACACCATCAACATGTTAGGCTATGGGTTGAACTAGATGGACTTAAAGTCTTCCTTCAACCTTAAAAACTATGTTACTATGTTACTATGTTACCATGTGAGCCCTGGGAATGCGATTATGGACACTGCTGGAACGGCACCGGCACTAGAGGTGATGAAAAGTTTTTTTATTTTACCTGGGAAAAACATGTGGAATTAGAAGGGGTTGTCTTGCTAGGGGACAACTCCTTTAATTCAATATGCTCTGTTTATTAATTGGTTGTATGACTAGATCACACAGTGTGGATCTACCTGTTTTCAAAATTGCCTCAAAGCTCTTGGTCAAGCACCTCCTCTGAAACACTACTTTTGTTCTATCACCTTCAACTTGTTTCACATTATTTACAAATAGAAGGCCCAAAACGCTACCTCCTCATCATACATTTGACTCTGCCATTCCTCTTCTTCATGGAACTAAATCACCCTGAGGAAGAGTTAAAGCCATGTTTGTGTACATTAAAGAAAATTTGGAGAGGTCTTCTTCTCAGACAAGTGGAGGTTTCTTCTTTATGAAAAAGAATGAGAAGTCTCATGCATTGACAATTTGGGTTTAAATAAAATCACCCTTAAACATTTTTATCCATACCCCTCATTTCTGAACTTTTTTGATTGTGGTTAAGGAAGTTTCTGTCTTCATCCAATTAGACCTAGTGTGATCTTAAAGCCTAATCTGCATAAAAGAGCTGCATTTAACACCCATGATGGGTACTATAAATATCTCATCATGTCTTGCTGATTATTCAATGCAATGGCTGTTTTCAATATTTCATCAATGAAAAATTTCAGTATGTTCTAATTAGATTGTATATGTATTTTATACGAACTTACAATTTGCAACCTCATAATTATCCCAATGTTTTTGTATGTCTGTGTCATTGTAGCCCTATGTATACTAACTATCTTTCGTATAAATTTTCCAATAAAAATATTTGAGAAATAAATATAACAATATCCCATATTCTACCTGGATGACATCCTAGGTTACTCAAATGACCAAAATTAATACTGACCTCATGTTGAATTCCATTTTGAATTAACTATGACAAAATCAAATTTACATCAAATTACAAAAATTATTCTAGGAGTGTATAAGTTTTTTATCCTCAGCTACATTATTTGATCTGGAGGTCTGTATATGTAACAGATAAAGTTTCTGCTATTTTGGATTGGCCACAAGTAAAGTTGAGCTGACCTTTTGAAGTTGCAGTTCGGCTCACCGAATTGACATATCTTAGCCGAACTATTTGTCAAACTTCCGAATCCCATTGAAGTCAATGGGAGTTAAAATCAAGGGCATAGAAAACATCTTCAAAGGGGCCCAAAAGCTACCCAAACAGCTCAAATTAGGGGAAGACACCCAGGAACAGTGCCATCTATTCGCCAGAGTTAACATTTTTATCATTGTGCATTATAAATCCTTTGTTCAAGGTCAGTCCCAGTATTTCAAACTTCAACGTTGATCAGGAACAGGGAGATGAGTAACAGATGTAGGCATGGTGCTCAGAGAGCCCTGCTAAATTTACAAAACACACAACAAATAATTTCAGACAGATATCACCAAAGTGACATCAATTGACCCACAATAAAAATTGTGTAATGGTGCAGGCTGCATGCATTGCACTGGGTCGGGAAAAGGGCCTGGCATTGCATTTCAAGGTTAAATCAAGAGCAGGGGATGAGTGATCGTGTATGACTGTTTGGCAAGGGGGCCGTTATACCTCATGCAACCACTCCAATAAATTTTATTCTCCGCCATACTCAGGTGGCACACGTATTAGCTTCACGGAATAGTACTACAAAAATTAGTCAGGTGGGTCATTCAAATGTATATGCCTGTTGGGCAGAGGGCCCTCACACTTCATGCAACCGCACCAAGAAATTTTATGTTCTACCACACTCAGGTGGCCAAATTATTGGGTTCATGGAGTACTACCGGAAGAATTAGTCAGTTGAGTCAGTCACAAGTATAGGCCTATTGGGCAGGGGTCCTCATACCTCATGCAACCACTCCAATAAATTTTATGCTCCACCACATTCTGGTGGCACATGTATAAACTTCACTGACTACTACAGGAAGAATTCAGGTGGGTCAGTGACATAGCAAAAAAAGGGGGAATAACTTTATTTATCTTGTTATAGTAATTTATTAGTTAAAAGCACTTAGTGACAAAGGTGATATAGTGCAAACTGTGTTATAAAGACTTCCCACCCCCAATGACAAACAACATAAACTACCCACGAGGTGGGGTCAAGGTCGAGGTCTAGGATTTGGATGACGTCACGATATGGTCAAAAAACGGTGTTTAGATGCGGTCACCGGTGGGCCACCCGACACTGTGCGTCTAGGGGTGGTCACAATGGTTCCCACATATGGTCAAGTTCAGGTCAACGAGCCGTCGTCCTCCTGTAACAAGGTCCAACCTGGTACCTTAAGTCCTAACCCACACACGTGGTGTTGGTCATCAACAAGTTATACAGAACAGTGATATGGTCTGTTAGCAAAGAGGATTTGCCCGACGTGTTTCGCCTAAAAAAGGCTCGTCAGGGCAATATTGTTATGCTACTTCAAGTTCACAAAGGTTCACACTGGTTCAAAGTGAACCTTTAGTTTACAGTTCATCAAACAGGTCCAGATACAGGATCCTATGATTAGGAGGTCAAAGTAGGCCAAAAAACGGGTTTTTCTTTTTGTCAGAAGTTTTCTTATAAGACCAAGGGTAACGAGTAGGCAATTAGCTGTACTTCAAAGTGTCCTGTCATCATAACCCCTTGTCTCAGAGCGGTGTCCTTTCCTTCATCTGTTATTGGATCCCGCTATATAAAACTTTCTGGTGTAGTTTTGTTTGTTTAATAATCAGCCTCTTTGTTTTTCTCCTCCTTATTTGACAATTTCACACACAGGTCAATGATACATTTGGTTACAATGCAAGCTGCAAGCTTAAATGAGCCATCAGTATATGGGTCTTGCTCATTTAATGATTAAGGACAGTAAGGTTACTGTTCAGCTGTCCACACAGAGGGAGACAATTACAATCCGGGACCAGCAGAGGGACTGATCCACGGGAATGGTTACAGGCTGAACTGCATCAGCAAGGCTGAACAGTAACCTTACTGTCCTTAATAATTAAATGAGCAAGACCCATATACTGATGGCTCATTTAAGCTTACAGCTTGCATCGTAACCAAATGTATCATTGACCTGTGTGTGAAATTGTCAAATAAGGGGGAGAATAACGAAGAGTCTGATTATTAAACAAACAAAACTACACCAGAAAGTTTTATATAGCGGGATCCAGTAACAGATGAAGGAAAGGACACCGCTCTGAGACAAGGGTTATGATGACAGGACACTTTGAAGTACAGCTAATTGCCTACTCGTTACCCTTGGTCTTATAAGAAAACTTCTGACAAAAAGAAAAACCCGTTTTTTGGCCTACTTTGACCTCCTAATCATAGGATCCTGTATCTGGACTTGTTTGATGAACTGTAAACTAAAGGTTCACTTTGAATCAGTGTGAACCTTTGTGAACTTGAAGTAGCATAACAATATTGCCCCTGACGAGCCTTTTTTAGGTGAAACGCGTCGGGCAAATCCTCTTTGCTAACAGACCATATCACTGTTCTGTATAACTTGTTGATGACCAACACCACGTGTGTGGGTTAGGACTTAAGGTACCAGGTTGGACCTTGTTACAGGAGGACGACGGCTCGTTGACCTGAACTTGACCATATGTGGGAACCATTGTGACCACCCCTAGACGCACAGTGTGTTGGGTGGCCCACCATTGACCGCATCTAAACCCCGTTTTTTGACCATATCGTGACGTCATCCAAATCCTAGACCTCGGCCTTGACCCTACCTCGTGGGTAGTTTATGTTGTTTGTCATTGGGGGTGGGAAGTCTTTATAACACAGTTTGCACTATATCACCTTTGTCACTAAGTGCTTTTAACTAATAAATTACTATAACCGGATAAATAAAGTTATTCCCCCTTTTTTTGCTATATTTAATACTGGATAACTCAAAAACGCGTTGTCGGTGATAATGGGTCAGTGACATGTGTAGACCGGGTGTGCAGAGAGTCCTGCTACATTCACAAAACACACAACAAAGACACCCCAAGAAGAGTCTCCACATTTAAAAAATTAGGGCCAGACACCATGAAAGTGGCATCAATTTACCCAAAATAAAAATTGTGTAATGGCTGAATGAATGCAGCACATTGAAAAGTACAACATTGCCAAGTCTACCACTGTAGTGAAAAAGTCCCCAATGACTTGTTCATCCTGACGAAAGTTAGGTAGTCTACACTTTCAGGGACAGCTGGATGCGAGTATCCATCAGAACACCTCTAGTAGTGCTGAAGATGCGTTCTAAGAGAATGCTGGCTTCCAGGCATGACAAAAACCTCCAAGTCATGACTGGTGAACTTAGGTCACTCGCCTATTTGTGACTGCTGGCTGTGTAGACATTAGAGACTCGTAGCTGTATACACAGAGTCTACTAGCTGTATACACATTAGAGACTGCCAACTGTATACAAAGAAACTGCAGACCATATACACATTACAGACTGCTCGTCATATGCACATTAGAGATTGCTGACACTTTATCTTGTATACACACCAATATACTGTATATACAGGATTACACTATACACATACAGTATATACAGACACACTGCAATACAGGATATGGTGTGGACCTGTATATAAAGTATAGTGCTGTGGAGAGACAGACAAACAGACACACACAAACATCATACCAACAGTATCTCCATCCTTCACATCCTGCGGTTCCTGCGCTATGCGTTGACTTCCGGTTTGTATTGTGCATATCATCCTATCAGATGTATGCGCAGTACAAACTTGGCCAAGGCTGACGTCACTGAAGATGTCTGTCATGGCCAGCTGCGCCGCCTCTGCTTCGATGGCTGAGGGCAATGGCGGTGAATGACGGGAGAGGGGGCCCACTCAAGAGGGTAGGGCCAAGGCCGGCTCCAGGCTTTCGTGGTCCTTGGGCGAATGAGTCTCAGTGGGCCCCTTCAGCACATAACACGATTTATGAAATGTGCTAGTCTGTATTGTCTTTATTGTCTGTACACGTCCTCTCTGTTAGTTCTATAGAAATAAGCATCACTTCAGCATGATGCAGAGGCAGCATATGATATGCAGATTTAAATAACTGCAGATTTAAAAAAATTGCAATATGTAGTCAAACAGGGCATGAATCTAACAGTCTTCTCATATTCTCTCTCCATACAGGTATATAATATTTCATCTCATCCCATTCATTCATCTGCTGTGATTGTGCTGTGATTTACCCATCTTTCTGTGCTCTAGAAATGGTATATAATATTTCATCTCATCCCATTCATTCATTTGCTGTGACTGTGACGTGATTCACCCCATATTTCTGTGCTATAGAAATGGTATATGATATTTCATCTCATCCCATTCATTCATCTGCTGTGATTGTGACGTGATTCACCCATCTTTCTGTGCTATAGAAATGGTATATAATAATTTTCATCTTACTTAGATTGTTCAGGAATGCTGTAATAAGGTCAACTGTCTTTAAGCTTTATAGCCCATTCTGGCCTGCAACCCTATTTATTTATCTGGCTTTGCATGTTCCCCTGCTGTCTTAAGTTAGTGTGATTGATTGATTAACAAGTTAAATTAACTCTGATCTAAGCACAAGACAAGCTCCCCTATATATTTAGACATAGCCTAGGGGAAGCATATGATGCTGGGGCAGCATATGATGTGCAGATTTAAAGAATTGCAGAGTTTAAGAAGTGCAATACGCAGTTATACCGGGGAGTTAAATGGGGCAGGAAACGGGTAAGTCATGCCAGACAAACAAACAGACATTTAACTTGTTCACTTGTGCTGCAAAATGTGTTCACTATAAATTAAGTAATGACCCGTTGAAGCGCACACAGAGCGAAACGGTGCCGTCGTCATCCTAGCCTCTCCTCCCTCCCTGCACCTTGTGAATTGCGTGATAAGAATTAAAAGCACAGAAACGTCACGGTGAGTGCTGTCTATTCTTTTGTCAAGATTCATAAATATTTGCATAATTTTTGTGCTAGCTGATTCCATGCCTGATATCTGCTGCTCTTTCACACACTCGGTTCACTTAATCAGTATCAGTTCGTCTCTGCTCCCCGCTCCTAAGTACTGCTCTCATGCTCTTTTTAGAATGTTAATAAACCCAGATTTATTGACACCCTCCATACAATATAAGAGATGGCTTCAGAAACCCCTTAATGATCTGCTCACTCCTTTTATTCTTCTACTCCCAGTTGCAGAGGATATTGAACCAAATCCAGACCCTTCTTATCATAGTAAACTTAACTCCTTCCCTACTACTCTTAGAAACTCCAGGAATTTAATTAATATCCCCTGCATGCCATCTGTCTCCTTCAACTATGCCCTTTGGAACCCTCGCTCAGCATGTAACAAACTTTCCTACATCCACAATTTTTATTTTCACATAACATTAACCTCCTTGCTCTTACAGAGACCTGGATTCAGCAGTCAGACGCTACCACTGCTGCTGCTCTTTCATATGGTGGACTCCAATTTTCTCATACCCTTAGAACTGAGAACAGACCAGGTGGAGGTGTTGGTCTGCTGCAGTCAACAAATTGTGCTTTTCAGGTTTTCCCACCTGTTACCTCACTTATCTTCCTTTCTTTTGAGGTACACACTGTAGGACTGCAGGCCCTTCTCCCTGCGAGTTGCAGTGGTTTATCGCCCTCCAGGCCCCCACGTCAATTTCTTGATCACTTTGCCACCTGGCTGCCACAATTTCTAGCCTGCAACCTTCCCACTCTCATCATGGAGAACTTTAGTATTCCTATTGACAACCCCATCTCCTCATCTTTTAACCCTAACCTCCTCCCTTGATCTGTCACAACTTTCTAACTCTGCCACACATAAAGATGAGAATACATTGGACCTGATCTTCTCCTGGCTCTGATCAGTGCATGATTTTCCCCTCTTCCCCTCTCTGACCACTATCTTCTTTCATTCTCAGTCAAGTACTGTCAACTCTTTAAGGACATCCTTAACTCTTTTACCTATAGGAATATATGTGCCATTAACACTCAGAAACTTATAAAGAATTTACAGTCTTCACTGGCCGCAATCTCCTCCCTCTCTTGTCCTGACTCTGCTCTAAAACTCTATAATGAAACACTGCAAAGTGCCCTGGATGAATCTGCACCTCATACACTTAAACAACTCGGCACTGACAACAGCAACCCTGGCAACACGGTTTCTCCACCGGTGCTTCAGGTGCGCAAAACGTCTCTGGAGAAAATCCAACCTGGCTGAAGATTTCATCCATTATAAATTTAAGCTGAAAACATACAACATCTCCCTTCACCTCTCCAAACAAGCTTACTTCAACACCCTTATCCCATCACTAGCCAACAATCCTAAATGACTCTTTGACACTTTCCATTCCCTCCTCAGTCCATGAATACAGGCCCCAACCACCTGCCTCCATGCTGACGATCTGGCCAACTATTTTAAGGACAAAATTGACCACATATGACAGGAAATTTCCTTATGGCCAATTTACACACACCAACTTATCTGTCCAACTTCTGAACAACTTACTGGTTGCAGTGAAATCATGGACACATTGTTCCATTTGTACACAGCCACAAAATGGAGCAATGTGTCCATGATTTCACTGCAACCAGTAAGTTGTTCAGAAGTTGGACAGATAAGTTGGTGTGTGCAAAGTGGCCCTTACAGCCTTAGAACATCATGCATTTTCTTCCCTCCTGCACTTCATCCAACTCACTTTTGGTCTTTGACCCGGTCACAGAGGAAGAAGTCACCCGACTCCTTGCATCTTCTCGCCATGCTACCTGCACCAGAGACCCTATTCCGACTCCTCTGCCTTTCCTCTTCCCATCATAGTTAGGGTCTTAGGTAGCTTTCTTTTCTATCTATACACTGCCCCTATTGGACAAACCATCAGTAGATTTGGTTTTCAGTACCATCTCTATGCTGACTACTCCCAATGATACACATCTTCCCCTGTCATCACCTCCACATTACTAGAAAATAACAGTGATTGTCTGTCTGCTGTTTCTAACATCATGTCTTCTCTCTACCTTAAACGGAATCTGTCAAAAACTGAATTTCTCATGTTTCCTCCCTATCCTAATCTTCTGAAACCTAATATTGCCATTTCTGTATGTGGTTCTACCATTACTCCTCAGCAGCACACCCGCTGTCTTGGGGTTATATTTAACTCGGATCTCTCCTTCCCTCCCCATATCCAGTCACTCACTCCCTCATGTCACCTACACCTCAAAAACATCTCTAGAATATGACCTTTTCTTAATTATTGATTCTGCAAAAATTCTAACTGTTGCCCTTATTCATTCTCACCTGGATTACTGCAATTCTCTACTAATCAGTCTCCCTCTTACTAAACTCTCTTCTCTCCAATCCATCCTCAGTGCAGCAGCTAGGATCATATTCTTCTCCAACCGCTTCACCGATGCCTCTATCCTGTGCCCGTCATTGCACTGATTGCCAATCCGCTATAGAGTATATTGTAAAATTATCACTCTCATTCACAAAGCCTTCCACAGTTCTGCACCGCCCTACATCTCCTCCCTTATCTCTGTCTATCGCTCTACATGTGCATTCATTCTGCAAGTGACCAAAGACTGACATAAGCTACAATCCAAACCTCCCACTCCCGTCTCTAGGACTTCTCACGAGCTGCACCAATTCTCTGTAATGGATTACCAAAAACAATTCAATTAATTCCCAACACCAACAGTTTTAAGCGAGCCTTAAAAATACATCTCTTTAGACTGGCCTATCACCTCACCTCACTAGTCTATCTTCCCTTTTCTAAATCTGGCCTCTTGTGTCATTTGTCTGCACCTGCAGACTGTCTGTCCCCCATGCATAATATAGCATTTAATCTGTACTTGTAGAGATCCCGACTGGTGACTGGTTCATGCAGCGTTACGTGAATCCCCTATCTACTATATAATTGCCGTAGGCATTTTCGTGTGGGACCCCGAAAACGCCGTGGCTATGTCACGCTGTGACGTCACCACGCGCGAGCAATGGCTGCGAAGCGGCCATTGCGAGTCGTTGGCCGAAAATAGAACCAGAGGCTCGGCCACAAAGTTAGCGATTTACCGCTGAGGTAGCGCGAGCAATGGCCGCGAGGCCATTGCGAGTCGCTACCTCAGCTGCCGCACGTCCCACTATACTTTGAATGGGGATTCATTGCGAGTCGCTGTGTAGCGCGAGCAATGGCCGCGAGCCCATTGCGAGTCGCTATCACAGCATATCATCATCATCATCATCATCTACTACTACTACTACTACTACTACTACTACTACTACCCCAGACCCCCCTACCGCACAGACCCCCCCCCCCTCAATGGGCACGCCCCCCCACCCACAGCACCCCCCCCCCTCAATGGCCGCACAGACCCCCCCCCCTCAATGCCCCGCACAGACCCCCCCCCCTCAATGGCCGCACAGACCCCCCCCCTCAATGGCCGCACAGACCCCCCCCCCCTCAATGGCCGCACAGACCCCCCCCCCCTCCCAATCGGCCGCCACCCACCGACCCCCCCCCCCCCCCAATGGCCGCACAGACCCCCCCCCCCCAGCCGCACACCCCCCTACCCCCCCCCTCAATGGCCGCACAGACCCCCCCCCCCAATGGCCGCACAGACCCCCCCCCAATGGCCGCACAGACCCCCCCCAACCCCCCCCCCTCAATGGCCCACCAGACCCCCCCCCCCTCAATGGCCGCACAGACCCCCCCCAATGGCTGCACAGACCCCCCCCAATGGCCGCACAGACCCCCCCCTCAATGGCCGCACAGACCCCCCCCCTCAATGGCCGCACAGACCCCCCCCCCTCTCAATGGCCGCACAGCCCCCCCCCCCTCAATGTCCCAAAGTCAGCTGTGACCGCCTGGCCCTTGGACACTGGCTGCCATGCACACATCAGCTGGTAGGCTCCCATCACTTACCCACTGAGGACGGATCACTTCCAGCACCTCTTCACATGGCAGTGCTCTGAACTTCTGAATCGTCCTCTCCTCACTCAGACACCTGGCAGGTTCCTATCCAGCCTACTCACTCCCAGCTGCAACCCAGTGAGTCAATCAGCACATCTTCACTCACACACAGACCTGATATGTGATTAACCCCCTGTGCACCATTCAGGTTTAGCCCAGCAAAGCACTCATCCCCACAGGTTCAGCCGCTCATTAGGCTCATGAATGTATCGGATCTTCAGCACTCACACTCAGCTGTTTTACTCAGCGAGTCGCTGGCCGAAAATAGAACCAGAGGCTCGGCCACAAACTTAGCGATTTACCGCTGAGGTAGCGCGAGCAATGGCCGCGAGGCCATTGCGAGTTGCTACCTCAGCCGCCGCACCTGCCGCAAGTACCCCTATACTTTCTATGGGGATTACCGCAACCGCGCCGCAAGTGTAACGGTTGCGGCGCGGTTGCGGTAATCCCCATAGAAAGTATAGGGGGACTTGCGGCAGGTGCAGCAAGTGCGGTTTTTTAACTTTAATAATAATAAAAATACTAAAAAAAAAAATAAATAAATAATATAAATAATACACAATAAAATAAAACATAATAATAAAAAACAACAAAAAAATCTACTCTATAATTGCCGTAGGCATTTTCGTGTCGGCCCCCGAAAACGCCGTGGCTATGTCACACTGTGACGTCACCACGCGCGAGCAATGGCCGCGAAGCGGCCATTGCGAGTCACTGGCCGAAAATAGAACCAGAGGCTCGGCTACAAAGTTAGCGATTTACCGCTCAGGCAGCGACTCGCAATGGTCGCGGCCATTGCGAGTCGCTGCCTGAGCGGTAAATCGCTAACTTTGTGGCCGAGCCTCTGGTTCTATTTTCGGCCAGCACTCAGCCCCAATAAGTATTGAACACCCCCCAAAAAGTATTGAACACACCCCAATAAGTATTGAACGCGTCACAATAAGTATTGAACGCGCCCCAAAAAGTATTGAACGCGTCCCAATAAGTATTGAACACACCCCAATAAGTATTGAACGCGCCCCAAAAAGTATTGAACGCACCCCAATAAGTATTGAACGCGCCCCAAAAAGTATTGAACGCGTCCCAATAAGTATTGAACACACCCCAATAAGTATTGAACGCGCCCCAAAAAGTATTGAACGCACCCCAATAAGTATTGAACACCCCCCAAAAAGTATTGAACACACCCCAATAAGTATTGAACGCGTCCCAATAAGTATTGAACACACCCCAATAAGTATTGAACGCGCCCCAAAAAGTATTGAACGCACCCCAATAAGTATTGAACACCCCCCAAAAAGTATTGAACACACCCCAATAAGTATTGAACGCGTCACAATAAGTATTGAACGCGCCCCAAAAAGTATTGAACGCGTCCCAATAAGTATTGAACACACCCCAATAAGTATTGAACGCGCCCCAAAAAGTATTGAACGCACCCCAATAAGTATTGAACGCGCCCCAAAAAGTATTGAACGCGCCACAAAAAGTATTGAACACACCCCAAAAAGTATTGGACCCACCAAAAAAAGTATTGGACTCCCCAAAAAGTAGCTATAACTACTATAATCAAATTAATGCACGTTCTAGAATCCCGATGCATTTGCATCGGGCTCACAGCTAGTTTATTATATTCATGGCTGGACCATGTATGACGTTACTTTTTACCATTTACCTTTTGTGCCTATCTTATTTTCTCATAGATTGTAAGCTTCCGTGCAGGGACCTCACTCCTCATGGTTTTTGAATTTTTGTCACTCTGTATTGTCTCATATTGTTTGTATATGTCCCCTCTGAATTGTAAAGTGCTGCGTAACATGTTGGCGCTATATAAATAACATTATTATTATTTTATGCATTGTAATTGTTTATAATTGTTTTTTTGTTGTGTCTTGTTTAAATAAAAATTTGTTTATTGCTTTCTCACAAATTTTGGGTGATCCCATTTTTTTATACCCACCACACTCCCCTTTTTTTGTTGTTCGACAGTTTAACAGTTACCGAGGGCCAGAGCAGTTCAGTTGAAGGTTGGCGACAGGCAAGTGAGGAGTTCTGCAAGGAAGGTTTATAGATTGTACAGCAAATGTTGGATAGCAAAAAGGGGGCCTTAGTTGTCAAAAGGTTGCACCCATCCATGTAAACTGTAGTAGGTGTAGGCAGGGTCGCCAACAGGCGCTGCCTACTGTGAAAGCTGTCAGGGGACCTGTGGTGATTCATAGGAGAGGGGGACAGTAGAAGAGGTTAGGGGGCATGCCCCGACCTCCTCCGGGCCACGGCCCCTCACCTCTTCTCCGGGCCCCCTCTGCTATCAATCTCATCTGGACCCCACCCAGGGCCAGCGTCACAACCCAGCAAAGGGGTAAAATACTTTAAACAGAAACCATCTGTGGAAGGAGAAGTGAGGAGAAGCCGGAGACAGTGCGGTCAATGGGAGCTGCAGGAGGGCGGGACTTTCCATCATTCAATCCCCGCCGAGTCCGTGCTGCTGCTGCAATTTCCTGTCCTCAGTTATCATCAGGAGCATCTACAGTGCCTTGTGAAAGTATTTGGCCCCCTTGAACTTTTCAACCTTTTGCCACATTTCAGGCTTCAAACATTAAGATATAAATTCTAATTTTTTACTGAAGAATCGACAACAAGTGGGACACAATCGTAAAGTGAAATGAAATTTATTAGATATTTTAAACTTTTTTAATAAATAAAAAACTGAAAAGTGGGGCGTGCAATATTAATCGGCCTGCTTGAGTTAATACTTTGTAGCGCATCCTTTTGCTGTGATTATAGCTGCAAGTCACTTGGCGTATGTCTCTATCAGTTTTACACATCAAGAGACTGAAATTCTTGCCCATTTTTCCTTGCAGAACAGCTGGAGCTCAGTGAGGTTGGATGGAGATTGTTTGTGAACAGCAGTTTTCAGCTCTTTCCACAGATTCTCGATTGGATTCAGGTTTGGAGTTTGACTTGGCCATTCTTTGGCTCTTCCCAACTGTGCACTGGCTGTTGCCAGGCAGCTATGAGTTTTCGCCTACATTACCTTGACACCATTATGTATTACATTGCTTTACACCTTGGCCTAATACAAATACATTACAATAACATCTCTGCTGCATATTATACTTTACAATACCTTACACTATACATTCCTACAGTATATTACAGTACCTCTTATATTATATTACTAGATTTAACTCAATCTAATCCCTATTACTCCCTCAAAAGAGGGTCAGCCCCAGAGTTAGCCCTTTAATGTTTCTAAGGGTAGGGTTACATTAGTGTACGATATCAGATACGAAAGCATCGCATGCAACATGCTATTGATGCTCGACTCAAACCTGCTGCGTGCATGTGCCGACTGTCATTCAACTCTTATTCAATCCTGCTATCGGATCACAGTTGCGGAGGAGAGTAAGACATTAATCTCTCCATCTCCTCCATCGCCAGTCTCGCCATACATCACACTGCACTCGTATGACGTGCAATAGCAGTGCGATGTGTCACTTGCACCCATTGATTTGTGTAGGTGTGAATGAGTCAATACTCGCTGACAATTGCAGCATGCTGTGATTTTTTTTCTCAGTCTGATTAGAGCTGAGAAAGAATTTGCAGATCTGAACTGCAGCATTGTCTAACAGTAGGTAGATGCAATTAAATATTTTCTCACACTGCACTCTTTCGAGTTATACGCTACTGTTAATCCAGCCTAACACTAAGGGTACTTTCACATCACGATTTTCGGTCATCCGATTGTATCCGTTTCAAAACGGATACAATCGGATCCGAAATCGGACCCCATGTTTCCCTATGGGAATCGGATGGGATCGGATGTGCCACTATTGGCATCCGATTTTGCCAGCATCCGATCCCATCAGATTTAATCACGGGCACAAAATCGTAGCCTGCTACGATTTTGTGTCCGTGACTCACATCGGACAGCCTCGGATCACTGCTGATCCGAGGCTGATCCTAGTGCCCACAACATGGGAGCCTATGGACATCGGATCTGAGGTGACGATGTCGGCTCCGTATCTCCCTGTCTTTCCCTGCTCTGCTCCTCCATCTTCTCTCCTATTCTATACTCTGTCCCCCCGCTATTCTTTGCGGTGCCCCCTCTTCTCTATCCTCCTCTATCCCTATCCTGTCCCCTGTCCTCTTCCCTGTCCTCTCCATGTGTGTAAAAAATAAAAAAGCCTCCTCCCGGAGGATACATTACCTGTCACCGGCTCCACCGCTGCAAGCACGATCGGGACTGAAGAGCCTGTGATGGTGTAGACCCGGTCAGCTGACAGGTCATGTGACTCTGACATCATCACAGGTCCTTCAGTCCCGATCGTGCTTGCAGCGGTGGAGCCGGTGACAGGTAATGTATCCTCCGGGAGGAGGCTTTTTTATTTTTTACACACATGGAGAGGACAGGGAAGAGGACAGGGGACAGGATAGGGATAGATGATGATAGAATAGCGGGGGCACAGCAAAGAATAGCGGGGGGACAGAGTATAGAATAGGAGAGGGAAGAAGATGGAGGAAGCAGGAGTAGGGAGAGACAGGGGACCGCAGGATCCACACGGATCCTGCAGATCGGATGGCTATTTGCCATCCGATTGCAGGGATCTGTAGGGATCCGTGCCTGTCCGTGGGATCCCCCTTCAAAGTCGGATCCCACGGACAGGCACAAAATCGTTATGTGAAACCAGCTTAACTGTGGTGCATAGGGATGAGACAGTGAAAATACTCAGGACCACATATTTGCAATATAAACATATACCACACAGATGTATTAAAACAATTAGATGTCTTCAGGGGGAAAACATGTCCATTGTTCCACCTCATCACAGCATCTTGCTAAGTAGCGGTGCATGCTGCTATCAAGTGCTGTCCAAGAATAAAGTCATCATTTCCACTTGGCTAAGCTTTAGACAGTTATCTAATTATCTTCTCAGCTGCACTTGAGTGTAAGGGTGCGTTCACACTACGATTTTTAGGGAGCCGATGCTGTCTGATATAAATCGGACAGCATCGGCTCCCTTCTGATGCCTGGAATCGGGTGCCAAATAGGCACCCGATTCCGGTATAAAATCGGCGCCGGAGGCTGAAAAAAAGAAAAAAAAAAAAAGTTTATTCTCACCTGCCCCCGAGCCCCCGCTGTCCCCCGCCGTCTTCCGCCATCTTCCTCTAGGTTCCCGGTGGCTTCCGCAGGCTGCCGGTGTCAGCAGAGGTGTACCTTTGCTGTACACAGGACCTGCGGTGATGTCACAGTCACGTGACCGCGGGTTCACCATGGTGAACTCGCGGTCACATGACTGTGACATCACCGCAGGTCCTGTACAGCAGAGGTACACCTCTGCTGACACCGGAGCCTGCGGCAGCCTGCGGGAGCCACCGGGAACCTAGAGGAAGATGGCGGAAGACGGCGGGGGACAGCGGGGGCTCGGGGGCAGGTGAGAATAAACTTTTTTTTTTTTTCTTTTTAACCCTTGTGCTCCCAGGAGCAGTTTTACTGTACTGAGCTTGCTCAGTACAGTAAAATGGGGTTCGAGGAGACATACATGTTTCCTCGGACCTTTCTCCATAGGGCCCCATGTTAGGGATCGGGTCAGATCGGATGTGCACTAAATGCCATCCGATTTGGTCCGATCCGACTCTGTCAGATTTTGTAATCGGATGAAAAAATCGTTGCAGGCAACGATTTTTTTCTCCTGAAAAAAATCGGACAAAATCGGGCAGAATCGGATCGGACCAAATCGGATGGCATTTAGTGCACATCCGATTCGGTCCGATCCCCATAGGGATCCATAGGATCCGAAAATCGGTCCGATGCTGTCCGATTTTTTTCGGACAGCAACGGAAATGCAAAAATCGTGGTGTGAAAGCAGCCTTACCCAACAACCAATTCTTCGACCTACTCAGCCTTGCTATTCCTGGTGCTGTTCATTCCCTCAATTCAGCTGAATCAAGACTCCCAATAACCAAGTCATCAACTGTTCTTGATACTGTTCTCACACTTAAATTTGGTGAATCAAGATTCCCATATATAATCAATCGCTGCTATTCTTTGTGCTATCTGCATTCTTAACTATGCTGAATCAAATTAACTGATAGTCAACTTGTCTCCATTAGTCCTAATGCCTTATATACCCTCCACTTTGATGAACTAAGGATCCTGATAACCAACTCATCATTGGTATTCCACTTGTTATTCACACCCTTAACTCTGCTGATAAACAAGTAATCTTGCTATTGCTGAAGTCACACAGCCGTATGAGTGCTTTCCACTGCCGGTACGGTCGCGGCTCTCCTGACCTAGGCATGTCAGCTTCATGAATTTCTATGCAGCTGACATGTTCAGGTCATGAGAGCCGCTGGCCTGTCAGGGCATTGCAATGCGATTCTAGCATGAGTTATATGGTAGTGTGACTCCAGCATTACTATTGCAGTCCACACTCACAATTCTATTGAATATATACAGGGGTTGGACAAAATAATGGAAACACCTAACGTTTTGGCATCATAATCTTCGAACATGTTATAAACATGCAAACCATGACATATGTTAATGTTTTGCAGTTGATTATTTGTTTTAAGTGATATGTGTATGTTCATTAATTATTTGTTTTACCAAATTGTAAGAACATTGATGAGAACTTGATATCAATTGCAGACCTTTCGGATTTTCAAAAAGGCCAAATTGTTGATGCTCGTATGGCAGGCGCTAGTGCAACAGAAAGTGCCCGAATGCTTGGCGTGTCAAGAGGTACTGTCTCCAAAGTAATGACTGCGTTTGAAAGAGAATGAAAAACGTCCGCAGCAAAGCACAGGTCCGGCCGAAAGTCGAAGTTGACTGAGAGAGACCGTCGGACTCTAAAGCGAATTGTGAGAGAGGATCACAAGACCACGGCTCCGAAATTCACTGCTGAGCTCAAAGAACACCTACAGAACCCAGTTTCCAGGAAAACTGTTCATCGGGAGCTGCACAAATCTGGATTCCACGGAAGAGCTGCAATTAGAAAACCTCTGCTCTCAATGACAAATGTTTCCAAGCACTTAGAGTGGTGTAGAAACCTCCAGAATTGGTCCCTCGAGCAGTGGAAACATATGATATTCTCAGACGAATCATCGTTTACCTCATTTTCCGACCTCCGGCCCAGTGTACGTTTGGAGACAGCTGAAAGAAGCATTCCATCCAGACTGCCTTCTCCCAACTGTAAAACATGGCGGAGTTTCTGTGATGATCTGGGGTGTTATTTCATGGAGATCCGCAGAACCAATGATATCACCTTGTATGAATCCATAAATCGGGGAATTGAGGCTGTAATCGCCGCAAAAGGTGGACCTACACCATATTAAACTAACTTTTGTTGATTTGTCCAGGTGTTTCCATTACTTTGTCCAACCCCTGTATATTTGCCAAGCTGCTCATTAATGCTGTTTCTATGTTCCACCATACTCCTGCAAAGTCCCAGATTGCCTTCTGAACTGTTCCTGTGTGCTTTCATACTCCCGCAACAAGGTTGTCAATAACAGTATGGTCTGCACCCTTAGATATACTAAAATATAGCCAAATAAGTGAAATAAATGAAAATATTAGACCTAAAATATAACTTTTAATATTGTGTATGTAAAATTAGAACAAACATGTTAAAATGTTAAAAACTAAAACATACAACGTGCTTGAATAGATCCTATGGTTATCACTAAAATCAAATGGATCACCAAAGGCAAGCACAGAATAATAATATGGAGAATTTCCCAAGCCTGTGGTGAGATCCTTCCATTTTTGCATTTATGGCAATACATTCCACTTTCAGTCCCCTTGAATGGTGAGTTTGGGTTATAATCTGACCATATACACAATTCCTTTATGTGAGGGATTTATGAGTCATTGATTTAACCACCTGTTGCTATTTACCATTAAGGGCCCCTTTAAATGCAGCTACATTTCTAGGGTGGCTACAGGTAACTTACTGGTTGCAGTGAAATCATGGAGACATTGTTCTATCTTGTTGCTGTGTACAAATGGAATAATCTCTCCATGATTTCACTGCAACCAGTAAGTTACCTGTAGCCACCCTAGAAACGTAGCTGCGTGTAAAGTACCCTAATGGTACCTTTACACGCCGCCACAACAGGATGGATACAACCCGCTACAGGCTACAAATGTAGCTTGTAGCGCCAATATCGCCAGTAGTAGCGGCGTGTGAAGACGGGACGACACAGCAGGCTACAGATACCTCTGTATCCGTGCACTGCCCATAAACATATGGCAACATCGCCGATTGTAGCGAGCTGTATCGGCGTGTAAAGACGTTACGGAAGGGAACTCGGGACAGCCTGCAATGTAGCTAGGGCGTGACACAGGCTCCGTGTTACCACGCCCCATGTGCGATCATTGGTGGAAGCTGCTGCATGACGATTGGTAGTCGCTGCCTAGGGAGGCATATTTAAGGAGCTGACGAGTCACACTACACAATCGCTCGAGCGTGCTGTATTACTCAGCCTCCTGCGATGCCTGGCCAATCAGGATGTTATTGCTTTGTCCTATCAGCGTACGGACGGCTCGTACTCTCAATTGTGGCACGCCTATGTGCTGTCCCTGCTGCACCAGGTCCGCCCATAGTAGCTGGTTATAGCGGTGTGTAATTGAGCTACAGATGGCTACTTGCGACACCCGGCGATGTAGCTAGCTGTAGATGTAGCGTGGCGTAGCGCACCTTGTGGCGGCGTGTAAAGAGGGTGCGGTTCCCGTTGGTAACCGTTCGGCTGTGCTCGTGCACGTGAAGTTGCCGTTGGTATCCATCCTGTTGTGGCGGCGTGTAAAGGTACCATAAGGGTTAGTTTTTTTGAGTAACCTCATGTCCACAGTGACAGCTTTTGTGCATGTGATATTATTCTGTGCTTGCCTTTGGTGATCCGTTTGATCTTAATGATTACCATAGAATCTATTCAAGCACATTGTGTGTCTTAGTTTTTTAAAATTCATGTTTGTTTGGATTTTAAATATAAGGGAGTTATCTGCTGCGACACTAAGTGCACTTTTAATGAGTGCCAGCAGTAGCTAAACTGCACAGCTAATACAGACAATGTGAATAGGGGTATAGCAATCACTGCTCTAGATACAATGCAAAATAGAAGACTTAGCTTCAACAGTAGCTACTGCGGAGTGCCCGGAAACCAACGCCAAGGTGCTTCCGTTTTTCCGGGTCCTAACGCTATGACTAATGGTGGTATGTGAGATGCTGGGTTTATATGCCTCTATTCTGATTAAAAACAAGAAAAGTATGTGTTGGACTCAGACAAAACGGAGGCCTCAGCTGGTAACAGGGCAGGGGAAGGGGTATAGGGAGGGAGCTCAGTCATAAGAAATACAATTGTAACAAAATAATATGAATGACTGGCATCAACCTCTAAGTGTAGGTGCAAGCAGAAAAAATACATTAAATATAAGGGAGTTATCTGCTGCGACACTAAGTGCACTTTTAATGAGTGCCAGCAGTAGCTAAACTGCACAGCTAATACAGACAATGTGAATAGGGGTATAGCAATCACTGCTCTAGATACAATGCAAAATGGAAGACTTAGCTTCAACAGTAGCTACTGCGGAGTGCCCGGAAACCAACGCCATGGTGCTTCCGTTTTTCCGGGTCCTAATGCTATGACTTATGGTGGTATGTCAGATGCTGGGTTTATATGCCTCTATTCTGATTAAAAACAAGAAAAGTATGTGTTGTTTTCTGCTTGCACCTACACTTAGAGGTTGAGGGGCCCTGTGACCTAGAGGGGGCCCTGTGACCTAGGTCTCCTCTCCCCCCACCTGAAACAGGAGGCCCTGTGACCTAGGTCTCCTCTCGTCCCACCTGACACAGGGAGCCCTGTGACCTAGGTCTCCTCTCACCCCACCTGACACAGGGGGCCCTGTGACCTAGGTCTCCTCTCTCCCCACCTGACACAGGGGCCCCTGTGACTTAGCTCTCATCTTCCCCACCTGACACAGGGGTCCTGTGACATAGGTCTCTTCTCCCACTGGTGGCCCTAAGGGCTGTTTTTCTTACCCCAACCCCCAAGTCTGCTGTGTTGCTGTCTTTTACCTCCCTCCATGAATTCAGCTTTGTGTGCAGCTTCCCTCCTACCCGACTGCAGGCAGCTTGTAGCTATCAGCCGGCAAGTTTCACTTTCACTATCTACTGACATGCTGCCGGCTCATTAATAGAAGCAGTGTGGTGGGAGATAAGCTGCATACAACACTGAATACACATACACATTCACACTCTTACACACTCAGTCACTCACCAGCTCCTCTGTGGATCACTGCAGCTCCTCATTCCCGCCACTGCTGTGCCCTTGGCTCCTCCTCCGGGTCTGAGTCACCAGCAGCGTGTGATGACGTCCCAGCGTGTAAATCACTGCCGATCATGAGCAGCAGCCAGGGAACCAGCCTGGGGGGCAAATCTGCCTCCCTGCCCCCCGGCCCAGTCCGCCCCTGCCAGACGTTCTCCACCGCTGCTCCAGGGGAACCCGTTTGGGGGCGGGGCTAGGGGGACGGGGCCAAAATGCCTGGAGGCCCACCATGTCTTTTAAAAGGTTACCCGGCGGCCCAGACCGAGCCAGAATGACAGGCATCAACCTCTAAGTGTAGGTGCAAGCAGAAAAAATACATTAAATATAAGGGAGTTATCTGCTGCGACACTAAGTGCACTTTTAATGAGTGCCAGCAGTAGCTAAACTGCACAGCTAATACAGACAATGTGAATAGGGGTATAGCATTCACTGCTCTAGATACAATGCAAAATGGAAGACTTAGCTTCAACAGTAGCTACTGCGGAGTGCCTGCAAACCAACGCCAAGGTGCTTCCGTTTTTCCGGGTCCTAACGCTATGACTAATGGTGGTATGTGAGATGCTGGGTTTACAGTGCCTACAAGTAGTATTCAACCCCCTGCAGATTTAGGTGGTTTGATAAGATGCAAATAAGTTAGAGCCTTCAAACTGCAAACGAGAGTAGGATTTATTAACAGAAGCATAAATCTTACAAACCAAAAAGTTATGTTGCTCAGTTGAATTTTAATAAATTTTAAACATAAAAGTGTGGGTCAATTATTATTCAACCCCTAGGTTTAATATTTTGTGGAATAACCCTTGTTTGCAATTACAGCTAATAATCGTCTTTTATAAGACCTGATCAGGCCGGCACAGGTCTCTGGAGTTATCTTGGCCCACTCCTCCATGCAGATCTTCTCCAAGTTATCTAGGTTCTTTGGGTGTCTCATGTGGACTTTAATCTTGAGCTCCTTCCACAAGTTTTCAATTGGGTTAAGGTCAGGAGACTGACTAGGCCACTCCATCACCTTGATTTTTTCCCTCTTGAACCAGGCCTTGGTTTTCTTGGCTGTGTGTTTTGGGTCGTTGTCTTGTTGGAAGATGAAATTACGACCCATCTTAAGATCCTTGATGGAGGAGCAGAGGTTCTTGGCCAAAATCTCCAGGTAGGCCGTGCTATCCATCTTCCCATGGATGCGGACTAGATGGCCAGGCCCCTTGGCTGAGAAACAGCCCCACAGCATGATGCTGCCACCACCATGCTTGACTTTAGGGATGGTATTCTTGGGGTCGTATGCAGTGCCATCCAGTCTCCAAACGTCACGTGTGTGGTTGGCACCAAAGATCTCGATCTTGGTCTCATCAGACCATAGAACCTTGAACCAGTCTGTCCCAGAGTCCTCCAAGTGATCATGAGCAAACTGCAGACGAGCCTTGACATGACGCTTTGAAAGTAAAGGTACCTTACAGGCTCGTCTGGAATGGAGACCATTGCGGTGGAGTACGTTACTTATGTATTGACTGAAACCAATGTCCCCACTGCAATGAGATCTTCCCGGAGCTCCTTCCTTGTTGTCCTTGGGTTAGCCTTGACTCTTCGGACAAGCCTGGCCTCGGCACGGGAGGAAACTTTCAAAGGCTGTCCAGGCCGTGGAAGGCTAACAGTAGTTCTATAAGCCTTCCACTTCCGGATGATGCTCCCAACAGTGGAGACAGGTAGGCCCAACTCCTTGGAAAGGGTTTTGTACCCCCTTGCCAGCCTTGTGAACCTCCACGATCTTGTCTCTGATGGCCTTGGAATGCTCCTTTGTCTTTCCCATGTTGACCATGTATGAGTGCTGTTCACAAGTTTGGGGAGGGTCTTTAATAGTCAGAAAAGGCTGGCAAAAGAGATAATTAATCCACACATGTGAAGCTCATTGTTCTTTCTGCCTGAACTACTTCTTAGTACTTTAGGGGGACCAAACAGAATGCTGGTGGTTTGAGGGGTTGAATAATAATTGACCCACACTTTTATGTTTAAAATTTATTAAAATTCAACTGAGCAACATAACTTTTTGGTTTGTAAGATTTATGCTTCTGTTAATAAATCCTACTCTCGTTTGCAGTTTGAAGGCTCTACCTTATTTGCATCTTATCAAACCACCTAAATCTGCAGGGGGTTGAATACTACTTGTAGGCACTGTATATGCCTCTATTCTGATTAAAAACAAGAAAAGTATGTGTTGTTTTCTGCTTGCACCTACACTTAGAGGTTGATGCCAGTCATTCATATTATTTAGTTACAATTGTATTTCTTATGACTGAGCTCCCTCCCTATCCCCCTTCCCCCGCCCTGTGACCAGCTGAGGCCTCTATTTTGTCTGAGTCCAACACATACTTTTCTTGTTTTTAATCAGAATAGAGGCATATAAACCCAGCATCTCACATACCACCATTAGTCATAGCGTTAGGACCCGGAAAAACGGAAGCACCTTGGCGTTGGTTTCCGGGCACTCCGCAGTAGCTACTGTTGAAGCTAAGTCTTCCATTTTGCATTGTATCTAGAGCAGTGATTGCTATACCCCTATTCACATTGTCTGTATTAGCTGTGCAGTTTAGCTACTGCTGGCACTCATTAAAAGTGCACTTAGTGTCGCAGCAGAGAACTCCCTTATATTTAATGTATTTTTTCTGCTTGCACCTACACTTAGAGGTTGATGCCTGTCATTCATATTATTTTGTTACAATTGTATTTCTTATGACTGAGCTCCCTCCCTATCCCCCTTTCTCCGCCCTGTGACCAGCTGAGGCCTCCATTTTGTCTGAGTCCAACACATACTTTTCTTGTTTTTAATCAGAATAGAGGCATATAAACCCAGCATCTCACATACCACCATTAGTCATAGCGTTAGGACCCGGAAAAACGGAAGCACCTTGGCGTTGGTTTCCGGGCACTCCGCAGTAGCTACTGTTGAAGCTAAGTCTTCCATTTTGCATTGTATCTAGAGCAGTGATTGCTATACCCCTATTCACATTGTCTGTATTAGCTGTGCAGTTTAGCTACTGCTGGCACTCATTAAAAGTGCACTTAGTGTCGCAGCAGATAACAATATTTTTTTTGTACTACTTTTGGGCGGTACATACAACAGCGCATTAGGAGCACTCCACAGAACCTGCTAATTTTGGAGATGCTCTTGCTCAAGGGCCCGTTACACACCACAATATCGTTAACGATATTGTTTGTATGTCACTGCTTTTTGGGTGGAGCAGCAACGTTACTGCGTGTGCCAAGTAGAAACGATCAACGATAAGTTGGCTGATCATTCATTAGTGGTATGTGATCAGGACCTTAAACCAAACGATGATCGTCCATCCAACCTGCAGCATCGGTGTGCGTTACACCTTGATAACTGGAGGATGAAGGCGATCAAACAACCGCAAGTATCGTTCGCTTGTTGTGGAATCACTGCTGCATCGTTAAAGATATCTGTACATGTGACATTTCACTAGCGATCTTTGAACGACGTTCAAGCGATGTAGGTCAAGTCAGATCGTTGGCGAATTGTTCGACCATTGAAGCATGTAACCCAGGCTTTACTCCTAAAGAATGGCCCTTGAAACAATCAATACAATTGACTTCACCTGTCAGTGGTTTCAATGTTCTGGCTGTTACATATTTATATCGTTTTGTAGAGATACCTCTCATGCTTAGAATCTGAAAACAATGTTTCTCTCTTGGAAACAAGCCTTGTCATTTTCTGTTGTGGAAAGAGAAAGAAAGAGAGTGCGGTTTTCACAGAATAAACTACAAACCATAAAGGTCAATGATATGGATATTTGAAATAAAAATCAATTGCATAAAAATGTCAAACACTTCAGATATTCTCAAGGATCAGGCATGAAGTCTCATCACTCAGTTTTACGTTGGTGTGTGGAGAGAAGAAATCAATTAGCAGAAATGGAAAACAGGGTCTCAGTCTGTGAACTTTAAGAAAGCAAAATTAAATCCAGAAATGACAAAAAAGTGCGTTATTATTCTGTCAAAACCATACAACAATTATTGTCAAGGTCAGTCAAAAGGTCATTCCTTTACCTCACTTATTCCATATTTTTTTTTTCCAGCTTCCATTGCTTTACCTATTACTCTGCATACAATATATTTTTGCATTCAGAACATATCTACGGATATTTAAAGGCTGACTGCTGTGTGAAAATGATACAGACTTATTCCATTCAGGGCTTAATTCTAATCCACCTTGATACAATTAGTATTATACTGAAGCACCATATGACACAGTGGACACAAGAGAATTTTTAGCAGCCAACTCTTTCAGTGCAATGAATTGCTTTTAGCTTGTATATAATAACAAGGTATAAAACCAGCTTCTCGGAGATCCCATTGTTTAAGCAGGAGCACAAGGCAAGCCACAAAGGCTTTTCTCCTCTTTCTGCTTAGTTCTGATAAAAATTCTTTAGACCAAATGTCTTCATTTTGTAAGATATACGTCTCTAATCCCCATTAGTCCATCTTTCCATAACTGGAAATGAAGCCATAAACCTGTAGCCTCGGCAAAGGATAAAGCAATTGAAAACCTTTTTTAAGTTTAATGAAAATCAAAAGAGCTTTACTAAGTATAACTGAAATATTAGTTTTGAACCCCCTTTATCTCTGCTATAGACTGTTCAGTTTAATAGCTCTCGTGAATTTAAGATGATGTGGATAATTAGCCTTTCTTCTACTGGCTAAGGAAAAAGGAAGTTGAAAGTGAGAAACAGAAGACTTTTTGATATGTTTGACATAATCCAGTGCATCATTCTACAAGTGTAATGACTTGATCTAAGAAAGGCAGGTCAGATTATATTTTTTCGGTTATAACTGTAGAAGGAAGTTTCTATAAATGTTGTAAGAGTTTGAAAATTTCCATTTTTATAGGAATTCACTGTCTCCCGGGAATGCTGGGAATATTAACCCCTTATGAAGTCAAATGTCCAAGTTTATTTTATCATTTATTGGGATTATTAAATAATGAAATGGACCTGTTTTAAAACGTTTTGAACAATCAACAGAACTGTATTAAATACAGTAAACTAATTGATTAAAATTCTGCAGAAATTCTGATTGGCCAATAGTGGTAATTTGGCACAGTGAAATCTATGGGGCTTTATTGTATCGTAAGAAAACCCTAGAGTATCCTAAAGTCATTGCATGGCTTTTTTGCATTGTTTGCCTATTTATCTATTGCTAGTTGCAAAGGTCTATTTACGCTGCAAGGTTATCATGAACAGGCAGTTTAAACAGGCTGCCAATCACCCATGAATTAGCAAAATAGTCATTTTTTGCATGAAATGATCTTTTGGTTTGAATAAAATTTCATTGTTCTCAGGTGCATCGTCTTGTCGGGTCTTCTTTGCCAAAAACAATGGCAGCCTATGTGCACTGATTAATCTATTACTGATTATTTAGTGTGCATCTGAAGCACCCCTTGTCTGTGTAAATAGGCAATTAAATGATCTCTGCTGGTAAATATTTATTGAATGGTGGTTGTTTACCACCACAAAATCAGCTGGTGTAACCAGGGCCGGACAGGGACCAAAAAGCAGCCCTGGAAAACAAGCGACACCAGCCCATACACTATATAATCCATAAGCCCCAATCCGTAAATGTTGCATTTACGTTGTCATGGCCCTCACCACTTTCTTAAAGGAGTTATTTGAAGAGCCACATGTGAATGGTGCAGCAAAAGGAATAATCAACCACAGCTCCATTTACATGGTGCTCTTCAAAGCTCTATTTCTCAGGATTGTGGGGTTGCAGTGGTCAGCCAATTAGACACACAGCCAGCCTCACACACAGCCTCAGACAGCCACACAGCCTCAGCCAGCCACACAAAGACATACAGCCAGCCACACACACAGCCTCAGACAGCCACACACAGACACACAGTCAGCCACATGGACAGCCACACACACACAGCCACACACACACAGCCAGCCACCCACATACAGCCACACACATACAGCCAACCACATAGACAGCCACCAGCCACACACCCAGACAAATAGACAGCCACCAGCCACACAGCCAGCCACACACAGACGCAGCCAGCCACATAGACAGCCACACACAGCCAAAGCCAGCCACACAACCAACCACAGATGCAGCCAGCCACACAGCCACAGCCAGCAACACACAGACAGCTAAAGCCAGCCATACACAGACACACAGCCAGCAACATAGACAGCCATAGCCAGCCACACACAGCCAGCCAAACACAGACAAACAGCCACCCACACACAGCCAAAGCCAGTCACACAAACAGCCACTAGCCACACAGCCAGCCACACACACACACAGACACACACACACAGCTACAGCCAGACACACAGCCAGCCACACACAGGCAAACAGCCAGCCACACACAGCCAGCCACCCACACACAGCCAAAGCCAGTCACACAAACAGCCACTAGCCACATAGACAGCCACACACAGCCAGCCACACACCCATGCAGCCAGCCAAACACCCATCCAGCCAGCCACACACATACAGCCACAGCCAGCCACACACCGCCAGCCACAAACAGCTAGCCATATAGACATCCACCAGCCACATAGCCACAGCCAGCCACAAACAAACAGCCAGCCACATAGACAGCCACACACATACAGCCAGCCACAGCCAGCCACACACTGACACAGCCAGCCACAAACAGCTAGCCACATAGACAGCAACCAGCAACACAGCCACAGTCAGCTGCACACAAACAGCTAGCCACATAGACAGCCACACACACAGCCACAGCCAGACACACAGCCACAGCCAGCCACATAGCCAGCCACACAGCCACAGCCATCCACACACAAACAGCCAGCCACATAAACAGCCACACACACAGCCAAACGCAGCCACACAAACAGCCACAGCCAGCCACATAGACAGCCACACAGCCACAGCCATCCACACACAAACAGCCATCCACATAAACTGCCACACACACAGCCATAGCAGCCACACAAACAGCCAAAGCCAGCCACACACAGCCACAGCCAGCCACAGATACAGCCAACCACACACAAACAACCAGCCACATAGACAGCCACTCACACAACCATAGAGCCAGCAACATAGACAGCCATAGCCAGCCACACAGCCAGCCACACACACACAGCCACAGCCAGCCACACACAAACAGCCAGCCACACACACAGCCAGTCACACACATACAGCCACAGCCAGCCACAAACAGCTAGCCACATAGACAGCCACCAGCCACACACAGACACACAGCAGCCACACACACACACACAGCCACAGCCAGCCACACACAAACAGCCAGCTACACAGACACACAGCTACACACACACAGCCAGCCATACACATACAGCCACAGCCAGCCACACACAGCCAGCCACATAGACAGCCAAACACACAGCCAAAACCAGGCACCCACACAGCCACAGACAGCCAAATCAGCCACACACAAACATCCAGCCACAGAGCCAGCAACATAGACAGCCATAGCCAGCCACACACAGACACACAGCCAATCATACAGCCAGCCACAAACACACAGCGACACACAGACGCACAGCAAACCCCACAGACACACAGTCACACACACAGTCAGCCACACATATACAGCCACAGCCAGTCACAGCCACAGCCAGCCACATAGACAGCCACACACAGCTGAAATCAGCCACACAAACAGCCACACACAAACAGCCATCCACATAGACAGCCACACACAACCACAGAGCCAGCAACATAGACAGCCACAGCCAGCCACACATAAACACACTGCCAACCACACAGCCAGCCACACACATACAGCCACAGCCAGTCACACACAGAAACACACACACAGCCAGCCAGCCACACAGACACAGCCAGCCACACACAGCCAACCAGCCACACACACAGAGCCACAGCCAGCCCCACAACCAGCCACACAAACAGCCATAACCAGCCACACAGACACACATACAGCCATACAACCCCAGCTGTGCAGCCTCAGCCACACACAGAGACATATAGTCAGCCACACAGACACCCAGTCAGCCACACACAGCCACGCAGCCCCAGCCACACACAGACATACAGTCAGCCAGTCACAGCCACGCAGCCCCAGCCACACAGTCAGCCACAGCCCAGCCACACACAGACACACAGTCAGCCACACACAGCCAGGCACGCAGCCCCAGCCACACACAGACAAGTGTCTCAGATGATAGTGAAAGTGGCTTAGATGATAGTGAAAGTGCCTCAGAATCTGAGGCACTTTCACTATTATCTGAGGCACTTTCACTATCATCTGAGGCTCACATGATAGTGAAAGTGCCTCAGATGATAGTAAAAGTGCCTCAGATGATAGTGAAATACCTTGCCTTGCCTCCCTCGGCTTTGGCTCGCTGCCCCACACAGGAGCCTGGAGGAGAGAGGAGGAGACTGTCTGCTGCTGCGGCTGCCTTCAGGCCAGCTCCACTGCCTGCATAGTGCACAGGGAGGAACCTCCTTGTAATGGCTGGTGTTGGGGTGGCCGGCGCATTTCCATTTCTTGGGCGGGAGAGGAGAGTGTGTGCTCTCTCCGCCCACAAAGAACGTGCTGTCGTGATTTCATCACAGCACAGCCGCCAATAAGAGATATGATGAGCCGCTGCCTGGGCCGCCCACAGCCCCTGATTGGTGTGTGTCTCTACGTTGCGACCGCGACGCCGACGAGTAAGTCACTCACTCTCTCTCTCCTCTCATGACATATAATTCAGGCATTGCTGGTAACTTGGCGGCCGGCCCCGCTCCACGGACCCCGCTATGCCGGCGGCCACCGCAAAATCATTTAGAGCGGCCAGGCCTGCGGCGGGAGGAGTGGACAGCCCCCGCACCCCACCACCGGCCGACCCATAGGGAAAAGTCCCGCTCCTCCCACCTATCAGTCCAGGCCTGGGTGTAACTTAAGAATTTACCAGTCAGGTCACTCTGACAGAGTTTCTAACTCTCCTATCTCTTATTGAGCTACACTGAAATGATGTATGGTAACTCAAAGATTCAGATGTCCTTATATGTGGATTGTGGTTTGCTGGGAGAAGAAAAAGACAAAAAGACAGATAAGGCTAAGGTGACATGTCCAGTAATCTTCCATTAGAACAAATCTCGCAGCAATCTACTGGCAAAAAAAGTTGTAAAAAACAATATTTTTTTCTGTTTTTTAAAAATGTGTTTTTGCAAGGTCCATTTTTTAAAAATATATAAGTCTATGGAAACTGGACCCATTAACGGATTGCTATTTTTCTATCATTTGATGCTGATCCAGTAAGCAAAAAACTGATCCTTTAAAAATGAACAAAAAACAAATAATGGCTGAACAGAAATCAGGTAACGGGTCCATTTTCCATAGACTCCAATATTAAAATAACATACTTCAGAAATCAGCTAACAATGGACAAAAAAGTTGTGTTTGCTCAACTTTTTTGCCAATGGATTGCTGCTGCATTGTGATGATGTTTTGTGAGTGCCTCAGTGCATGCTGGGATACTCACAGAGAATGTCATCAGGGGCAGATGCTGCAGTCACATCCACAGTTGCTGCCCCTCCCTGAAATAAATCATCACATTATTGATCCTGGATTCACAGGGGGGGGGGAACTTCTATTGTTGTGTACATGAGCATCTCCAACCCCTCCTTCACCACTCCCCGCAGAGTGCTGTCTCTGCCCCTCCTTCTTCTGCTCTCACTGTGCTATTTTAGCCACCCCTTCTCCCCTCCCTGCAGTGTACTATCTCAGCCCCACTTTCCCCCTCTCTGCAGTGCACTGTCTCAGCTCCCCCCATACAGTGTCTCACCCTCTGTGCAATGAGGGCACTGTCCAGCACTGATGTTGACTTATGAATAATGATAAAGCGACATCAGAGAAGTGTTAGTATACGCGCAGTGCAGGGGATCAGCGCTGAGGGAGATCAGCACTGTCCGTAAATGATGTCAGTGGAAACTTCCAGGTTATCACTATGCAGGTTATCACTATCACTGATCTACAGGTATCAGCTATTTATTACAACTGGCACTTGCCTAGCATGAAGCAGGCTCCTGAGCTGTCTTCATAAATTTCTTATTGACTTATGACCAGATTGTATATCATAGATTGTTAAAGGGTTAAAGCCAAAAAGTGGAAAATTATTTTTGGTCCCCACAAAAATGCATTTAATTCATAGAAAGAATTACACATCTGGTCCATTTTTAATATCTTGAAATATAATAATTTATATAAAAATGTTACATATTTAAATGTTGAAAAACAATTATCTGAATACAGCCCTCTCATCTGCAGAAAAAATCCTTTGCATATTTAACCATTATAATTTTTTTCTCTTTCTTTCATTCTTCATTCCCCAGATGACACCAGACATGCAAAACATTTCAGGATGCTAGTTTATTTGTTTTAAATAAAGATTAATGAGCTTAAGCCTCGATGATCGCCTCATAAATGTCTGCATGGACCTCAGCCTTCCAGATGCTTTGTTGTACCTCAATGCGGTTAGCATATAATTAAGAAGGTTGAGTTGGTCTCCAGATATACACATAGGAGGACTGAAGCCTGCGAATCATGTTTTAACACTTCCACTTTCTGTATATACTCAGTTTTTTAAATTGTTAAATTTAACAAAAGTTAAGATTTATATTTATGAAATATCTACTATACAGTAACTTACTATGTTTCTAATTTCAGATGGCAACACAAGAAGGGTTTTTTCTTCCTGATTCATATGGAATATGTTATGTTTTGTCTCAAGCATTTCAGCATACTGGATTGTACAGTCCTTTTTTTCTTTGCGTCACTAGAGGCATATATCTTGGATATTGGAAATAGAGATCTTTAAGTATGTAAACTACTGTGCCGAAACCTCAGTCCCCGGCTGCCACCAAATTTTGTTGCTGGTGTCTTCAGCCAGTTGAGGGATTTGGAGAACCTGCCTCCTAATGGGTTTGGTGTCATTTGATGACAACTCTTTCTTCCACATGCAGGTAGTATAGCGCCCAGCTAGCACGCTGAATGATTTTATAATTTTCAAAAAATAATAAAGAGAAATTCAAGAAGACAAGCACCGGTGTTTTCTACTTCACTTTGTTTCCTGGGCAGTTGCCAAGCTGCCACACCAGGTGCAGGAATCCAGGAGGTTAATGTGCGGTGGAGCGGCCTTTCCCTTTCCCCTTTCCATTTGAATGAATGCAGGTAGTGTAGCCAGTCTTCATTTGAACTTGTGAACTATGCTTCCTTTTGGATCTCTTTGCAAGGTTATGATCTCTCCTGTTAACTTTTGAGTGATTCTCTTCACCATAATTCTAACATACAATCAAGCTGGAAAAAAACAGTACCCCCTAGAGTTATGGGTATGATGAATATATGACTGCTTAGATGTCTGCAGTTACTGGAATCCAGGATCATTAGAGTTATCACCAGATATAGCACTCCACTATTCTGACTCCTGTTGCACCAATACCATATTTACTTGAAAGAGACAGTGTTTGATATCTTCATATTGTCTGGTCTGCAGCCATTATTTATCATTTTTTTAATCAAGTTATTTCTCAGCTTTTCAGATAAACATATATCTTTGCTAATTAGCAATCTAATCTATCTATCTGTCTATCCTTCTCCAAAAACGAGTCAACACAACTAATCAGAAGAAAGGTGCCATCGTCTTTATTCAATATGAAAATAGTTTCTTCAGAGAGGAAGAGATGAACTCTAGTAACAATCCTAAAAAACACTATCAACCCTTTGATGAGCCTTGTCATATAATTTGGGATTAAAACCGGACCAGAATCTCAATTTGCAGACACAGAATTTTGTTGTATTGCTCCTCGTCAGTACAAAGTATGAGATCTGATCTGGCTGTAAGTGAGGCTAAGTGGGGTCTAAGCTATGTGCCGACTTGAAAGTAGTTGAGTAGATGTGTTGCCATCAGAAATGAGCCCCTGCAGAAAAAAGCGCTGCAGAAAAATGGCTTTGCCAACGGTATGTTTTTTTTTTTTACTGCGGATATCGATAGTTTTTGTTTTTACTTCTCTTCCAAATTCATGTCTCTGCTCTACGTAGGAGAGAGAGAAAGAGAGTAGAAATGAAATGGCAGATTATGCATTGGGATGTGCTGTGGTTTGGTGAAAAAATATGCAGCAATAATTGACATGCTGCAGATTTTCTGGCATTAAAAAAGGCAGCATTTCTGTCAAGGGAAAAAACAAAGCATTGACACAGTTTTTATGAATTCACATAGATTTTTCTTACCCTACACTGTGCTGCAGATCTGTTGCAGATCCGCAGCACATACACAGCAAAATGTGACAAAATCTGTGATATATTTACAATCCCTAGGAGTACATGTACAAATTAACTGTCATTAGTTTGTTACTAATAATAATCTAACCCATACCCATATTATAAATAACTAATATCAACGGTTCCTCGTAAAACTCAATTATTACTTAGAAACATAGGTAATTTAAAAAAAAAATGTTTCAGTTAATATTCCATGTAGCTGAACAGTGGTCCTACTGAATCAATGTCACTAATGGGCCCTTTGAAGCCTAGTCTGACACCGCCTGATAAAGTTTTAGGCTGGGGTTCCACTTGCGAGTGTCTTTTGCATCGCATCACCCGGTACAGCCACCTGGTTTCCAGACAGCAGTGTGCAGCTGCATAGAAATACAAGCAGCTGACATGCTCCTGAGATCCAGCGTCCCTGCCGGGTCATGCGATGACACCGCGCAAGTCTCTTGTAATTGGAACCCCGGCCTTAGAGTAATGTTATATGGTTGTAACACAATCCTTTATCTTGTAAAACCAATAAAAACTTTGAACAAGGAACCCTGGCCTTAGGAGGAATCTTTTGAGAGCAAGGCTATGTACATATTACATGTCTGCAATGCTTTTATTACTGCTCCAATATTCCTGGTTGCATCATTCATCTATCTCATCTATCTATTCATAATCCCAGTATGTTTACAAAATGTTTGAATGTGGCTTATGATGTTACTGAATGCTTATTTTTGTCATTACTTAAAGGGAACCTGTCACCTAATCTAGCCCTTCTTCCCTATGACTATCTGTCCCTGCAGCCTAAAGGTGCTATACTAAGCATCCCTGTCTGGTATTTTATTGATGCCTACAAGCTGCATAATTCTTTTTATGAACTTACATTTTCTTTGGCGGTTGGGCGTTCCCCTGGGGGTCTGTGATGGGTAGGCAGGGTCTCCTTGGGCGCGATGCCCCCGCCTCAGTGATAAATTGATGCCCTAATGGGTGGGCAGAGCGCAGGCATGTTTGTATTTCCCTGCTTCTGGCCGCATCACTGTGACGCGCCGGGTCACATGATGCCAGGCCACGTCACTTCCGGTCAACTGGCGCTGGCTGTATGACGCACACAGGCCGACTTCAGCATGTGATCTGCGCATGCGCTGAAGGTGGCCTGTGCACTGAGTGCACACAGCCCTACGTCACCGGAAGTGACCTGCCGCGTCACAGTGATGCGGCCAGAGGCGGGGAAATACAAACATGCCTACGCTCTGCGAACAGCATTACGCCAATTAGGGTGTCAATTCAGCACCGAGGCGGGGGCAGCGCGCCCAAGGAGACCCTGCCTACCCGTCACAGACCCCCAGGGGAACACCCAACCGCCAGAGAAAATGTAAGTTTATAAAAAGAATTATGCAGCTTGTAGGCATCAATAAAATACCAGACAGGGATGCTTAGTATAGCACTTTTAGGATGCAGGGACAGGTAGTCATAGGGTACAAGGACTAGGTTAGGTGACAGGTTCCCTTTAAAATGGACCTCTCACCTTCTCAAAAGCGGCCAGTTTTTGCCTTTTATTTTATTGTTTTACTGGTTTTTTTTTTTTCTTAAACCACCTTGTAGTTAGGCTGCTTTCACACTGGCATATTTCAAATCTGTGTGGTTAGGCTGGCTTCACACTGCGGTCAGGTCAGGTCAGGTCAGGTCAGATCAGATCAGGTCAGGTTTTGTGTTCCAAAACCAGGAGAGGAACTTGCAGAGAAAAAGTATAATTGAAAGATTGACACCTGTTCTAGGTTTTGGAGTCACTCCTGGTTTTGGAACACAAAACCTGACCTGATCTGACCTGACCTCACCGCAGTGTGAAGCCAGCCTTACATGATATTCATGTATAGTCGTGGACTTGCATGGATCTTTGCAAAAGGATGCCAACGGATGTCCACAAACTGTTTTTTTAATGGATCATCAGTTACCAGGGATAGGGGTGGGAGGAGCTGTACCTTGCTTCTGAGCATGCTCAGTACAGCAAAATGGATCTGTTTCATGGGTCCGTCCTCCATAGACCTCCATTATAATTTCATACGGACAGATACGGATCCGTCTCTGTCCATTGTTGTCCGCGATTTTCGAGGAAGCCCAGATACGGAACAGTCTCCGATTCTAGGTACATGAAAATTGCGGACACCAACGGATCCGTGACAAATTGGAGACACACAGATGGCCACTTTGGGACCAATCCGAGTCCCGTAGGATAACATGGGAGGCCAGACAAATCCATGGCCTTCCGTTTCAAAACAGATGGACATGGATTTGCAAACTTGCCAGTGTGAAAGCAGCCTTACAGGAATACTGGGGTTTTCATTTAATACACCTAATATGCTAATTTTTATGTTTTTTTGCTGAGGGGGTATTGCTTATATGGTATTTATGTTAAGCATCAGACACACACCTGGAGAATTATGTAGTGTTATGTACGGAAATATATGATATATTAAAAAGAATAAAAATGGAATACATGAGTGACTGCAGACTTGTCGTTTTAGACCGGAAAACTCCTTTATTTTTTTCTACAAATATCTAAATCACAACATACATAACACTGGAGTAGTAAGTTTCCTTTGATAGGGTACAGTTGTTTTTGTGTAGATGTCCAAAACCACAAAAAGCAAAATATGTTCACAAATGAATCATCCTTTCACCATATTTACCACTATGTATTACATGTTGATAACAGTTTCTATTCTCTCCATAAATGAGCCCTTTATTTAATGCCATAAAGGTACCATTACACGCTAGGATATCGTTAACGATATCCTTCGAACGATCACGTGACAGTGACCGTTCCGACATCGTTAGTGCGTTGTCACACACAAGGATATCGTTACCGATATCCCATTTGGTAACACACCAGTTAAATAGGAGAGCAAGGACTAAACGATCTTTTAAAGTGGCAGAAATAGGAGATTTTTCAATGACATCGTTTAAAAATGTGTCACACTGAACGATGTAGATTCTTCAAGCAGCGTTAACTGGATGACGAACGATAGATTTGAGGTCAGGATCTCAAATCTTGAATGAAGATATTTTCTTCCTATATCGTTCATTTACACGCAAGGACGCACAAAGGATATCATTAGAAAGTTCACAAATCCGTGACGTTTCAAGGATATCGTTAACAATATCCTAGCGTGTGAAGCGGCCTTAAATCTCATGTTTGGGTTCCTCAGTACATTTTCCTTTGATTCAGTATTTACAATGCGTTAGCCTATGTTTCACATTAGACTTTGTGCAATTTTTAAATTGTATATTTTGTATTTATTCCAATTACGTTCTAATGTTAAAAAAAAAGTATTTTAAGGCCACTTCACACGCTAGGATATCGTTAACGATATCCTTAAAACGTCATGGATTTGTGAACGTTCTAACGATATCCTTTGTGCACCCTTGCATGTAAATGAACAATATAGGAAGAAAAAAATCGTTGAATTGTTCATCCAAGATTTGAGATCCTGACCTCAAATCTATTGTTCGTCATCCAATTAACGCTGCTTGAAGAAGCCACATCATTCAGTGTGACACCTTTTTGAATGATGTTGTTCAAAATTCTCCTATTTCTGCCGCTTTAAAAGATTGTTTAGTCCTTGCTCTCCAATTTAACTGGTGCGTTGCCGAATGGGATATCGTTAACGATATCCTTGTGTGTGACAACGCACTAACGATGTCGGAACGATCACTGTCACGTGATCGTTCCAAGGATATCGTTAACGATATCCTAGCGTGTAGTTGGCACCTTTAGTGTAGGCTAGAACTAGAACGGCTGATCAAAATCCAAAACATTGCAGATAAATTGTTGGTGAGGTCTTAAAATAATTGATTTAATTTATGTAGAATGTGAAGAGCTATCGTCTAAATGTGCAGTTTATGAATACTTTGTTATTTCACACTTAATAGAGTTGCTGTAGGGAAAATAATTTGATTTCGCTATTGTGTCTAACAAATTGTACATTTATGTGGCCAATGCGTGATCCAGTTGGCAGTACCGTTGGCAAAGGAGGAAATGCTGCTGATTTATGTAAATGTTTAGACTTAGGTCAGGCTCCTCTCATGTGTGCATGCTTCCAGCACTGAACGATAACGGTGCAGACAGACTCACATTTTAGCTCACAGTGAATATTTGATACACTCTCAATTCATGTTCAATAGACCTTATAATTTACATGCTGATTTTGCACTCCAGAAGGTGCATGGCTGGCGCTTTGCAAAGCTGCTTCCACAGCTCATAGCAGAACTTTATAAGAGCATTGTAAATTACAACCATTCACTGTTCATTTCATTAGCAACCCACAAACTGTGTGAAAAACTAAACAAGCACATCTGTACTACATGATTTATAGCTAGTATTACCTCTATTGAAGATGAGCTATTCAGATGTAATATCCACCCAAAGGTTTAAGGATACTCTTTTCTGAAATGTAATGGTACTCCAAATAGATGTGGTGCTTGATCCACTGGAAAAGAAAAGCTTATGGAAGCAAAATCCCCATCACAAATCATATAATGCTGCCAGCCTGTTAAACAGCGTATGAGACAAAATGCTTCTCTCTCACAAAAAGGGGTAGAATAATTAAAATATTTGTTGGCAAACAAAGTGTTAAAAGAACAGAGTTAAATAGCCCAGTGTGAATATCTCTCATTCCGAGTTCATTTACATGCACGTTAGTTTATAGAAACTCATAATCATCCCTTCAAATCATTTGTTCGATACAAACAGTAAATAAAGAAATAATAGAAAATTTCTATACTTTACTGACAAGAGCATTGAATATTTAGAGTATTGACGGTACCGTAATAGAGATGTATTTGTGAGCACGTTTTCTTGTCGAAGAAGGAAAAAATGTGGGAAAACGATGAACCCAAATTAACATGGTAGAACAAATGTATAATTACATGGAACAATTGATCTGGAAACACATTTCCTTTGCCTTGGAGTTGGTTGGTAGTCATTGAGAAAGGTTAGATATTTTATTTCATGTCCTCATAGCCATGTAATGCAACCATACACACTAGAGGAATATTAGTGAAAACCACTGGTTTGTCATAAACTGGATAACAATGTTTAGTGGTATTTTGTGGCAAAATAAAAGGATCAGGCAAGTTGGATTACAGGGCCCAAGAGGCAAACACAAAATTATTATATACCCAATAATAAAGTAAATAAGTTAATAATACTAGTATGCTTAAAGGGAACCAACCAGGATTTAACCACCTGTATATCAGTTCAGCAAGTGACTGACGTGTGCATTATGACATCATTGTTTGTTTTTATTTATTCTTCCCCTGTGGGCTTATCATTCTGCTGTAATCCTACCCCCTCCCCCTTCCCTGGATGAGTCTCGATAGGAGGGGGGGGTATTCGTCTTACAGCAGAAAGACAAGCTTAACAGGGGAGGAATAAATAAAAGCAAATAGTGATGTCATGCTGCACACGTCAATCACCTGCTGCACTGATTTACCAGTGGTTAAATCCTGGTGGTTGGTTCCCTTTATATAACATAGGGTACTTGGTTAAAACTGTTTAATTAAAAAGTGTAGACGCCATCCTACCAAAACAAGGTGTATCCATCAGATTGGTCCTACTCTAGCCTTTAAAACCTTACCTTGTGTCAATGACATCATATAAATAAGAGAAGAGATGGATACTGCTCTGACTACCTGTCAACAACCTGTCCATGGGGAGCTATCTAGATGAATTGCCTAGCTCACGAGGAGGCACCACACCCCTATTGTGCAGAGTACAAAAAAAAATGCACAAAAAACAAAAAAAAAATATTTTTTCACTCTGTATTAATGAGTGTGTGGTCCCTCCCTGTGAGCTTGGCAATTCATCAACATGGCTTTCCATGGACAGGTTGCTGTAGTAGGAGTACTGTGCTATCCTGCCGTTATACACATTGATGTCACTGACACAAGGTAAGGTGTGAATACTGGAAGAAGACCTTCCCAATGGGTACACCTTGTCATAATGGGATGGCTGTTATAGTTTTTGATCAGTGTTAACCAAGCACCCTATGTTATTTAAATGTACTACTATTAATTACTTATTTACTTATTATAAGGTATATGCTTATTTGTGGGTTTTTTGTTCATTTTTTGGTTTTGAAGTTTGATTTCAATATGCCAGTCCTTTTATTCTCACTGTGGTATAAAAAAAAAGAAAAATATAGACATCACATCAGGTGGGATTGCATAGATCCAGGTAAATATGAGATGAACCCATTGTTTGGGGCAAGTAGACACTTGAAGTGAAGAGGTTCCATGAGAGACTTTTGTTTGCCACCCCATCTGCAAATAAACATATACATTTACATGCATATTCCTATTTAACACACATAGAAAAAATAAGCACATGCTCATATGTATGGCCGCTCACCACTCTCTGAGGAAGACATTTAGGAACATGCATTATGGTGTATGGTGCAGAGCAGGAAGACACCATTCAGTCTGGATTTATCACTTTGCGTCTGTCAACATTGATTTTTGGGTTAAAAAATGCCCATTCCATCAGACCCATGTTTGCATTATATATCACTTTAGTAACCTTGCACGTGCGCTTTATTTTTTGGTTGCTTTTATATAGCATATGCATATAATGTATTCTTTATTTCTAAAATAAATGGGTTTTTATGTTATCCATATACACTACCGTGCAAATGTTTGGGGTCACTTAGAAATGTCTTTATTTTTGTAAGAAAAGTACATTTTTTTCAATGAAGCTAACATTAAATGAATAAGAAATACACTCTATACATTGTTAATGTGGTAAATGGTTATTCTAGCTGCAAACGTCTGTTTTTTAATGCAATATCTACATAGGTGTATAGAGGCCCATTCCCAACAACCACCACCCCAGTGTTTTATTGGTACTTATGTTTGCTAACTGTGTAAGAAGGTTAAGGGCCTTTCACACTTGCGGTTTTTTCCTATTTGGAAGATCAGGAAACAACCTGATTCTTAGGCGGCCGTCACACGCAACGATATATGGTAAGATATCGCTTGAACGCGCCAGATTAAACATCGCTCGAACGATGTCTGTGCGTGTGACGGCAAGACACGACCAACGAGAAATGATCAGATCGTAAGATCGAGATATGAGATCCGGACCTCATATCTGACGATGTCGGCTCAGTGGATAAGCACAATTGATGTGTGTAAATGAACGATATCGTATGAAAGCTGTGAATTGAGCGATGCCGAAATCTAACACGTAGGCGTGCCGGGTATTCACCTGTGTCACGCCTCCTCAGTTGTGATTCGTTAACCCTCATGCGTTCCTATTGGCTGGCGCCACATCAGCTATTATTGGTGGAAGCTCCTGCGTTACAATTGGTTCTTTCTTCCCAGGCTGCCATTTTGGATGAGCTGTGACTTCAGCACTACTACACATAGGCGCTGTTTGGCTGATCATGCATTGTTGCTTTGAATTTACGGGCACACACAAGGGCGCCAAGCTCAAAAACTCAAGTATTGGTATGGGCCCAATATAGTCTGCACACTCTCATACCCCCAAACGATCTTGCGTTACGCAGTACACAACGTGGCGTTACGCCACGCCCCCGGGTTTTTGTCCCGTAGGTGCCGTAGAAGTGTTCCTTGCCGTGTCACAGGGCGTACGGAGTGTATAAATTTGGTTGGCCCACGCAAGCGGCCGTACTGACGTCATGAAGTTGGTTTCAGTTTCATTCCGCCTGCAAGGTGCTAGCTCCTCCCATGCACATTGCAGCACAAGCATGGCCGCAACACGCCGCGCTGCCACGTGGGGGATGGCGGAGCTCATGATTCTAATCGATCATTGTGATCAGTTGGATTATTGGGGCCACCATCACCACCGGCACCCCAGGCTGCGTAACTGCAGCACTGTGCGTAAGATACAGCGAGCCCTGCTCCGGCAGCTGGGGGTTGACAGGGAGGTCAAAGCCATCCAGCATAAAATCGCTGATCTCAAATACAAGTGCCCAGGCCGCATAGTGGACATCCGTGCCAGGATTGCCAGGCTGCGTGGTGAGTAACTGTTGGACCCAAACACACATCTGCACATGTACATGTACCAAACTAGACAGCACTGTCTCCAAACATATTAGGATAGTGTGGTCCCCGGCCTGGACTCGCCCATGTGGTACCATATATTCTGTGTTGAGGCAGCCTTCACAGGTGCATATGGCTCTGCAGCGTTCTGCCGAGCCATCTGCAAGCCTCTCCATGCAGATGGCAGAGATATCCCGAAAAATGCTTCCCACGGTGTCTGCAGATGCTTGCACACACCCCTGCGCTCCCATTGGCCCCCATGAGTGATCTGTGTGCATGCGTAGCCATGGCCACAGATCACACACTCCCGTCCACACCGGGAATGCAACCTGTAATGGTGGCCAATGTGAGTGCATGGCGGTCTGCATGCATCTGCAGACACCGTGTGAACCATTACAAAGGCTAGGTCTGCCGGCTGCATGCAGAGGCTTGCACATGGCTCGGCCAAACGGTGCGTAGACATGTGCAAGTGTGAGGTCAGCCTAATTTGGAGGCAGGCCCTACACTTTGGGCTGGTCGGCCAACCTCCAACTCCCAAAACATAATTTAAAAACAAGTTGAAACCTTAGCTAAATTAAATACACTCTTCAGGCTGCATCTTTCTATTTATTCAATGCCGGGCCCAGGCATCATGGGAAGGGGATGGCCTGTGGAGTCCAGGTGACATATAGTACTGGCAACTGGACACTACCTCCCCTTGCCATGCTGCCTGAAAACTTGGTCAAAATACAAAACATTGGCAGATTGCTGATTGTCACACACTTTGGAAAGGACAAATCAAGAATGAATGGTAATCAACATACATTCCTTTACTGGGTATTGACGCACCATGTTCATGTGAGAAGAATTTCCATTGCCTGTGGTTTCGCACACAAACCTGAGTATGGGCAAACCAGTCATGTGCAGCCAAATGGTGAGCCCGCACTCAGCCGTAACCTCACTATATTAGTGCCTAACCTGACTCCACACTGACAATTGTTTGTGGAGACATATGGATCATCCAAAAACAAACCATGAGACACTGGCCCACAGATGTGGCACCGTACAGAGGGGACAAGATAGACACACCATGATGTTTGACCATAAAGAACAATCGCACCTGACCCACATGACTAGACAGCCACAGTCCAAACACCATCAGCTTCTGCCCGTACCTAAACTACAACACACATACCTGAACCATGTGTTGCTGTATGTGGGCTAAGCAAACCTATCTTCCCAGTGTAGTCGACCTCCTGTCAGTCAACATACTGTGTTCTACCCACAGTACATGCATCCAACATGACCTTGTCCCAGATTTCGTAATGTTGGAAAGACAATAGGCACACAATTAAAAAGATAGGCAACAATTATTAGAAACTTTGTCCTAAAAGCTTGTTCATTGTGCTTCCAAATACAGATGCTGCGGACTCATCTTCGGAAGATGGCCAGCATGGCCCACCTGCAGGTGGACCACCTAACCCACCGGCACATCCGGTGCCAGGGACACCATCCCCCCCTAGTAATGGCGCCCATGATGAGGAGGAGTTGCCATCTGCTGCCGGCTATGAGGAGACCGAGGAGTGGTCCCGCCAGTCGGGGACGGAGGAGGCTTCTGGTAACTCCTCCCAGCCATGGATGGAGGAGGATGATGACATCCCCTCACCACCATGCCCACAGGAGGGCGAGGATGCTGGACAAGAGCCTGCATAGACTGAGTGCAAAAAATCAGCACAAGAATCACTCAAAAAGCACTCTGTTGTAATATAAATTCTAGTCTACAGCAAGTGCTGTCAAAAAAAGTGTCAAAAACAGGGCTTTTAGTTTGTACGTTTTTTGCAAAAAATATACGTAAGCTGCTTCACCTCGCCACGGTCGCCCTTACAGAAGCAGCCCTAACTAATATATGCATTTAAAACCTGCTTATGTGTAAAAATACCTCTATACAGGAGTCTGTCAGGACCAGGACTTCATATAATATGGGTTGCTTTTGAAGCTAGCTTATTGTGTGAACAGCTCACTGGGAGGGGTGGAGACCTCCCCCTCCTGCAGGAGCAGGAAAAATACATTGAGCAAACAATAATGAGCTGTGCTTTTTGAGTGATTCTTGTGCTGATTTTTTGCACTCAGTCTATGTAGTTCAGTTGGTGGTAATGGACGCAGTTACACAGACGCGTTCATTGTGTGCACAGCTCATTATTGTTTGCTCAATGTATTTTTCCTGCTCCTGCAGGAGGGGGAGGTCTCCACCCCTCCCAGTGAGCTGTTCACACAATAAGCTAGCTTCAAAAGCAACCCATATTATATGAAGTCCTGGTCCTGACAGACTCCTGTATAGAGGTATTTTTACACATAAGCAGGTTTTAAATGCATATATTAGTTAGGACTGCTTCTGTAAAGGCGACCGTGGCGAGGTGAAGCAGCTTACGTATATTTTTTGCAAAAAACGTACAAACTAAAAGCCCTGTTTTTGACACTTTTTTGACAGCACTTGCTGTAGACTAGAATTTATATTACAACAGAGTGCTTTTTGAGTGATTCTTGTGCTGATTTTTTGCACTCAGTCTATGTAGTTCAGTTGGTGGTAATGGACGCAGTTACACAGACGCGTTCATCGTGTGCACAGCTCATTATTGTTTGCTCAATGTATTTTTCCTGCTTCTGCAGGAGGGGGAGGTCTCCACCCCTCCCAGTGAGCTGTTCACACAATAAGCTAGCTTCAAAAGCAACCCATATTATATGAAGTCCTGGTCCTGACAGACTCCTGTATAGAGGTATTTTTTACACATAAGCAGGTTTTAAATGCATATATTAGTTAGGACTGCTTCTGTAAGGGCGACCGTGGCGAGGTGAAGCAGCTTACGTATATTTTTTGCAAAAAACGTACAAACTAAAAGCCCTGTTTTTGACACTTTTTTTGACAGCACTTGCTGTAGACTAGAATTTATATTACAACAGAGTGCTTTTTGAGTGATTCTTGTGCTGATTTTTTGCACTCAGTCTATGTAGTTCAGTTGGTGGTAATGGACGCAGTTACACAGACGCATTCATTGTGTGCACAGCTCATTATTGTTTGCTCAATGTATTTTTCCTGCAGCTGCAGGAGGGGGAGGTCTCCACCCCTCCCAGTGAGCTGTTCACACAATAAGCTAGCTTCAAAAGCAACCCATATTATATGAAGTCCTGGTCCTGACAGACTCCTGTATAGAGGTATTTTTACACATAAACAGGTTTTAAATGCATATATTAGTTAGGACTGCTTCTGTAAGGGCGACCGTGGCGAGGTGAAGCAGCTTACGTATATTTTTTGCAAAAAACGTACAAACTAAAAGCCCTGTTTTTGACACTTTTTTTGACAGCACTTGCTGTAGACTAGAATTTATATTACAACAGAGTGCTTTTTGAGTGATTCTTGTGCTGATTTTTTTGCACTCAGTCTATGTAGTTCAGTTGGTGGTAATGGACGCAGTTACACAGACGCGTTCATCGTGTGCACAGCTCATTATTGTTTGCTCAATGGACAAGAGCCTGGCCTGGATGATTGGCCACCCTCCAGCCCAGGGCCATTATTGCCACCAGGCCACGTCATGTGGCCGCAGAGCCCCAGCCCCGAAGTTCCCCACCTGCCACACTGTCCAGCTCGGTGGCTAGCCCAGGGGTCGCCATGTCCCCAGACACGGCTGACGAGGAGGTGCCCTCCACAACCGCGCCTGCCGAGGAGGAGATGTGGGCGGCAGAGCCCGACACCGTGCCCTCCCCAACAGGGCCTGGCCAGGAGGAGATGACGGTGGATGATCGGGACCCACACTTGGAGCACTATGGTGGTAAGTTTATAATTGTGGGGCATAGACCATGCATACTGTATTGAGTGTTGTGTTTATGGCCCACATCACACACACAGATAATTGTGCAGATATAGTTCAGATATCTGTGGTTGCAGTTAAATCATGGATACATTGCTGCCTTTTGTGGCTTGGTCCAAATGGAACAATGTGCCCATTATTTCACTGGAAACAGAGATCAATTCAAAATATAAGCCATGAGATCTGTATGTGTGACGTGGCCCTATCTTCCCTCATTATTGTGTCAGAGTGTGCATTTATTTTTGCCCATAGTGTTTGTGCAGATGGCGAACGTGCAGGTGCTGCAGGCTGGAGTCTAAGTGCGTCCCCATCAACCCCTGATAGTGCTGAGGATGTTGAGCACGAGGGTAAGGAGCATAGTTATTTTTTAATGTAAAAATATCCACAATGACTGTTGTTTTGTAACTGTTGTCATCATCCCAATACAGGTGTCCCTACTTTGGATGACGTGATCTGGGCACACTTGGATTTTGCCATACAGCTGAAGTTGGCAATCGAGCGGCATATCCAAGACGTGGTCCGCTTGCGGGAGATGCTGGCTGCCCTACATCAAGGACATGGTGGCCTCCCATAATCTGGTGACAAATAGACACTTGCAGGGTCCATCCGGACCTGAAGGACTGTTGTCCATGTTGGACCCAATATGCGTTTTCTTGCCATGTTGGCATTGTTCTTTTTTTCGTAATTTGCCCCCGTTGGGCTCTTTTCTTATAGTGTCCAACATTTGGACCATAGGGAGTGTGTTGAGGCTACCACGTTGGCCTCTTTTCTTATAGTGTCCAACATTTGGACCATAGGGAGTGTGTTGGGGCTACCACGTTGGCCACTTTTCTTATAGTGTCCAACATTTGGACCATAGGGAGTGTGTTGGGGCTACCACGTTGCCCACTTTTCTTATAGTGTCCAACATTTGGACCATAGGGAGTGTGTTGTGGTTACCACGTTGGCCTCTTTTCTTATAGTGTCCAACATTTTTACCCTCACAAGTGAGTTGGGGCTCTTCCTACACTCAAACAACAAGGTGTACTTGGTGTGCACGGTATGCCACATTTTGACCAAACAATAAAATGTTGATACAAATCTTTATGTCATTCCCTTTATCTAAGCACACATATATGTAAAGATTATGGGAGGTTTATGTTGGACTTTAAGGGCATCAAGGTCAAAACATTGCCTCAACAGGTTGAGGCAGAGGAAGGGGTCAATAACAAATGTTCTAACACAAGGTGCACATTGTGAGCATGCCGTATGTCCACCAAGCAAGCACACATCCTTTTTTTTGGGAAGGTGATGATTGTAGTTTGGAAATGCTCTTACCCCATCACCAAAAATGTGGGTTCACTCCGTCGAGATCTAAGAGCTGGTGACTCCAGGCACAATAAGTTTTAACAATGTTGGCACTAAATACAATGATGGTAAGGCCACCTCGGCGGGCTTTTGGGTCAACCTATAATTAGTGAAGGCTACTGCTCAAGACCAAACATTTAAGTATAATGCCCCTTTACATATGTAGGTAGTGCTAGATACAGCATGTGGGATACTATATATGCTGATCGACAAACAATGAGGTATTTTCTCAAACCCAGAATGCAACAATCACGGACAACATATTTAACCAGTGTAAACAGAAATTGTATTTTTAGAACCAAAATTTCGGATCATCCGTCCATTAGTGCGCAAAACAAAAAGGGACAATATAACATTTGTAAATAAAATACCAGCATATTGTGGTTTGAAAAGGTAAAAAAAATAAACCTGTTGGTTGGACATACCCAAATGAAAAAATTAATAAACACAAAAATAAATTGAAAAAAAAAACAAACTATAAATCCTCATAATGGGGCTCTTCCCCATATTGGGCTTCATGCTGGAAGCTGGTGTCGGCCCGTGGATGTGGGACCAAACCAGCCCTGCCTCGCCGAGCCATGTAATGGGCTGGGGCAGATCTCCGGCCAGGGGAGTATTGGGGAGGGCCATTGTACTGCCAGCCCTGTAGGTTGGCGGGTGGCTGGGGAATGGGAGCAGGGAAAGTGGAGGTGGCATTCAGGGTTCCCAAACGGGCCTGCTCCATGACCAGGAGCATGACCCGCTCGGCATGAACCCTTTGTTCCGGGTCAAATGTAGGGAGCCGTTCGTTGACCAGTCCGGCAAAGGCGCATTGCGGTTCCCGGACCTGCTGCGTCAAAACCTGCTGCGCCAGGGACACCAGGTCATTGGCAGATGATGGTGGTGGGTTTCTTTCCCGGGCCCGGGGACGTGGAAGGGACAGAAAGGCCCGGTTGCCCGATGAGGCGCCCTCAGGAACGGGCCCAGCTAACGCTTGGTCCGGTGTGCTCATCTGTGACCCCGAAGAGGGCCCTTCAAGCGGATCCTACATGTGGAAATGCAGAACAGATCAGCAAACATAGCAGTAAACTTTTTGGATGTTTTTACAAATGAAGGAGAAAGTGACATGTATGTCACTACACCACACTGTGCCTGATGTCCTGCAAAGATGTCCTGACAGGGCGTTACAGCTTGGGCCAATAACACAACACACACTAGTTGGGTGCAAATGGAGTGATTGCTACAATTTTAGGTGCTGGAAACAGCCTCTAGAAAGATGGGAGGTTATTCGGGTGTAGTTTTGCCTTGTGAACCTTCAACACATGGATATTAATGTAGGCAAACATGTGTATGCTGTGCGAATTGTGTTAGTAGTGGCATAGGTCACCAACTTACATGTTGTTGGTCCACGGCATCTTCCGCATTGGCCACTGGTGGCTGGCTGAACGCCTCACTCTCCAGCACTGGCCGGGGTTCCTGCTGCTCCAAAGAAACAGCATCATCTCATAGTACCACAGTGTGGGTACGTAGAGGTCCTCTGCGGTCAATCTGGATCGTCGCGAATCCTGGACCTTTTTATGCTCCTTAGTGAAGACGGTCTTTAAGGACTGGATTTTTCTTTTCACAAAATCGACGTCCAGCTGTTGGCCTGGGAGATATTGACGACACACCTCCAGCAGCTTTTCATACGCCGCTAGTCGGCGGGCCCTGTTGTTATATCCGACATTGCGGCATTGCCATAAACAGGGGTTTGCCCTGTATGCCTCAATGAAGGCAGCGACGAAATCCCTATTTGGCCGGGGCATCTGCAATACAAATAATAAATCAATTCAGTACACATCAGAGGGGCCCATGGTTAAAACCATGTGAAACTCACATCCACAGGATGATAAGTCAGCTGACATGATCAATGTGAAATGCCAATGCTCCAAACCACCAGAGCAGACTTGCTTCTACAAAGATTCTTGCTCAAGTCACATGGATGTGTGCTGTTGTGACAGTGACAATCCAAATGTGTGGCTGGAGTACCATATAATAACCAGCATTTAGATGTGTCTGTCTCATCTAATAATGTGAACATACCTTGGCTTTATAACACACAGTGTCCAAAGTCACAAAGATCAGGAAAGTCTCCAAGATGCTGGAAGCTTCACTTGTGTGAAGGGACACACAAAAGAGCAGGTACGGCACACATGTTGACAATGCACTATTTATCCTAATTGAAGCAATTGCTGTTGGATTATCACAGGTGCGATATGCATATGCATCGCAAGTGCCACGCCTGTTATAGGACGTAACGTCTGCATTGGGTGTGGTCCAGCGTTTGGAGGCACGCCTGCCGTGTAACATAGCCTCGGCGTTGGGTGTGCCACAATGCTTCAACCACGCCTGTTTTAGGGCGTTCCAGTGTGATGGGCCCAGGAGACACGCCTGCTTGGAGGACGCTTCGCCTTGTCATTGGCTGTGGCAAGTATATGTTGAGGCGACGTTGGCACCAACATGTATTTTCTGCCGAGTTATTGCCGGTATGTATATTGTTATTCTGCATGTCAAACATTGTGAATGGGGGACACTATAGCGTTGTCAAAATGGGTATGCCATGTTTTCTGTTAAGTCCACCCATCTGCTGTATAGGGTATCTTGTAAATAGTTTTTTTTATCCTTTTTTTGGATAGGAAACTTTGATCACTACAGCATTACACTGTTGGATTTTTTCCTTCAGGAAAATCAACATCTTTTGGGTGCATTGACATTTGAGTGACACCCATCTCAGCGACCACTGCATGTGAGTTATTATTGTGTGTCTGTAGTGTTGCTTTCTCAATACATATCGTCCTCCATGTGTGTGATGTTTTTGGTATTTGCGTTCTTAATGCTGTAGAAAAGTGTGATGTTGGTAGTGATCTACATGTGTGTGTAGGGCTTGTTTTGGGTTTTATTTTGGTGACAAAGGCATTTGGCCGTGTAAAACATGTGGAATTCCTCAACACCTTCATTAATACTGTATGTGTTGTTGGGTTTGAGGACATCATTTCAACATGTGTTGTGCACCTGTACATATTTCGCCAATGTCATGCTCATTAGTGGTCCCTTTTTTAATGTTCACATTGTAGTCAAACCACCTTTGTGCCTAGGCACCGTTGTAAACATCATTTTGCCTCTAAACAGCATGAATCCGGATGAACGTGCTGTGGTGGGGGCTGCTTTTCTGGTGCAGGCAGCACGTCTGGAGGAGGAGAGGCTGGAGAGACGCAGGAGGAGACCACGACGCATCTGGACCAGGGAGTGGCTGCAGCAGCGCAATCAACATTCCCACATTCGGCTTGTGCACCAACTTCAGGCAGACTTCCCACGGGACTTCCAGAATTTTCTGAGGATGACAGAGGAGTCCTTTGAATTCCTGTTGGGCGCAGTCACCCCGCTCATTGCACGGCAAGATACTGTAATGCGTCCAGCAGTGCCTGCGGAGGAGAGGTTGACCGCCACACTGCGCTTTCTCGCCACAGGGCGCAGCATGCAGGACTTGGAATACTCGTCAGCTATGTCGCATCCGCTCCTTAGCCAAGTGATACCAGAGACATGTGAGGCTATATTGCGCTGTCTGGCTCCTACATACATGCGGTTGCCCCAAAACCCACAAGAATGGCTGGCCACTGCCGCCGAATTCAGCCATAAGTGGCAATATCCGAACTGTGGTGGTGCCATAGACGGCAAACATATTCGAATCACCCACCCACACCACAGTGGCTCTTATTTTTATAATTACAAAGGCTATTTTAGCATTGTTTTGATGGCAGTGGTGAACGCCAACTATGAATTTATGTCTGTGTCAGTGGGAACAAATGGGAGGGTTTCTGATGGGGGTTTTTTTGACCAATCTTCTTTTGGCCAAAAACTCAAAAATGGCCGTCTCAATTTGCCGCCCACAAATGTCACCTGTGGAAACCTGAACTTTGTGTTCCTGGCGGATGACGCATTCCCACTCCATCCCAATTTGATGAAACCATATCCCCAGAGGCATCTTAATGCACAACAACGCATTTTTAACTATCGCCTTTCCCGGGCCCGGCGAGTGGTGGAGAATGCCTTTGGGATTATGGCTAGCCGGTTCAGGATTTTCCACACGGCCATTAACATGAAACTGGAATCTATTGACCTCATTGTTATGGCCTGTTGTGTGCTGCATAATTTCCTCCGACGCCGAGATCACCAGGCCTACACACCACCAAACTATGAAGACCACATTGACTCCAGCAATGGGGAGGTGGTGTTGGGGGGCTGGCGTGCTGATGCACCACACATGGCAGGACTACAGCCATTAGGGGGTGGAAGCAGCCCCCAGGAGGCACAGGAGATGAGGGATCGGTACTGCCAGTACTTTAATGGTCCAGGGGCTGTGAGCTAGCAACACAACCTCCAGTAGTTAGCAGTGTGCCATGTCTAATTTTTCATTGCACAGTTCGAATGTGTCCTGAAGCTCAGGGTTGTAGCCAGGACATGTGTCCCTTTATTATTTGCTACAGGTGTTATTTTATTTTCCCAACCCAGATTTAGGGAACACTAAGTTAATGTTTTGAAGAGGCCGAGGCCTTGCCTATTTGAGGGGAGCTATGTGTCGCAGACATACCTGTTGTCTGTGACATAAGCCGGAGGATTTTGCTTCTTGGTGCATGTTGGCACTAACATTTTTATTTGGGCTGCAGGGCCCGGCTTCTGGGTCCTGTGAGAGACGGGCGGGACCAGGACCCACATACCTCCCCAAAGGCCGTTGTGACAGTGGTCACATTTTTGTATCGTAGCACCTAGGGACAGAGTTAGGACTGTCTCGAACAGGGCCTACCGTGAAGTTGGTGAGGCAGCTTAATGTACGTTTTTTGGAAAAAACGTATCAACAAAAAGGCCCTGATTTTTGTCCCAGGACTTGGTATTTGCTACAAAGTGTATTTAGGAAACCAGATTAAATACACACATACATATGTTGGGCCACATATATGGTGGTCCCAACACAAGTGTTGGAAAAGCAGAGTAGAGAAGGTCACAAACATTAGGGCCCCTGGAACAATGAATGCTGAGAAGCGTTTTGCTTCCTTTGCATTGACATACAGTTTCCACACAATACCGCTTGACAACACATGCGCTTTGTAAAACACCTTTCCAAAAATTACATCTGAAACAGCACAGAGCAAACACTCACGCGGTTTACATGCGCTTTAAACAAAAACAGTCATGCCGCACACACAGCTCGCAACAGGGTGACAGTCCTTTACGGGTCGCCAAACCGGCAACCATTTACCAACGCATAAGTGTTCGGATTGTGCACGGCGCACAAGGGGGATAGCGGTTTCTACCTTTCGGTAGTGACATGTAAGGTTTTTTGGATAGCAGTACGTGTTTACACATGTACATTGCGATGCACATCACAGGACATTCGGAAAATTAGGCCGCCATGTTTCCAAAGACATCTGACCAATGAGCACTCAGTACTGGCCACCAATGATGGAGTGAGGGGCACGCCTTGTAAAACATGTAGCACCCCAACATCGTTTATGAGGTTTCTGTGTGACTGTTTGCTAACGATGTGCACAGATGATAAGTAGATTGCTCATACGACCGCTGGATCGCTGCATCGGGGAGTCGTATGAGCGATATCTGTGCGTGTAACGGTACGATGAACGATCACACACATCGTTCGGACGATGTGCAAATCCGACATCGTTTCTAACATCGTTATCTATATCGTAGCGTGTGACGGCCGCCTTACAGGATTCATTTTTTTTGCCCATTCTCTTTAATGATTTCAGGAGAAAACATGAAGCAACAAGATTCTACCTGACAAAATTAAAGTGAATGGGAAAAATACTGTAATGACCACTTTACACGTCCCGATATCGGCGTCCAACTCTGACAAAAAGTCACGTGGTTTGTACGTTGGCCCCGATATCGTTCGTGCGTTGTATGGTGTAAATGTCCAATGAGATGCAAGAATGATGCCAAAACAATATCGGGGAAAAAATGAGCCTGCTCTCCAATGGCCCGATATTGGATGGACGATGTGGCAGGATCGTGCTGTGTGAAAGCCCAACAACGATTTGGAGTACAACTTCCCCTATTCTCTCCCATGTTAAATGGTCGTTCCTGGGTCGCCCCTACAAGGGGGCGTACACATCGCAGCGGCGTTGCCTGCCGATATCACGCTGTGTAACAGCTCCTATGCGATCTTGAAATTCTGCCCAAAAAGCGCGCACTCCCGCGCCGTCGTATCCAACATCGTCCCAATGTTGGGACGTGTAAAGTGGCCATAAGAATTGGGTTTTTTCCTGATCTTCCAAATCGGGAAAAAACCGCAAGTGTGAAAGGACCCTAATAGATGTTTAGAAAACCCTAGTAAACCCTTGTCCAAGTATGTTTGCACAGCTGAAAATTGTTTGGCAGATTAGGCTGGCTTCACACCACGATGTGATCCGGTCTGGGGCTGTCCGGGATGACCCTGACAGCCCCGGGCCAGATCAGCACACAGAACCGGAGGGCCAAATGTGCCCTCTGGTCCTGTGTGCAGCCGGATGCTGCTAATTGCAGCCGCAGCTGCTGATTTTTCAAGACCGCGGCTAGCCTGGAGCTAGCCATGGTCCTGAAACAACAGCGCCGTGCAGCCGCCGGTATCCGGTTTCCGGATCCTCCCGATCCGGGGCAATCCGGCCCCATAGGTTCCCATGTTAGGGAGCGCCAGATTGCCCCAGCTCCGGGAGAATCCGGCCGAATCTGGGATCTGGCAAATTGGGGAGATTTTTCTCCCCGAACAAAAAAATGATGCAAGCATCATTTTTGTGTCCGGAGAGAATAATCCGTATTCCCCCGGATTGTCCCGGAGTGATGGAACCGGATGGCAGAGAGCTGCCATCCGGCTCCTTTCGGCCCCATAGGCTGCTATGGGGCTAAAAAACGGTCCGGTGCTGTCTGGTTTACACCGGACAGCCCCGGATCAAAAAATCCATGGTGTGAAGCCAGCCGTAGAGAAGCTATAATACTGACCTTCCTTTGAGCTAGATGAGAATCTCGAGCATTACATTTGATTGTTCTATGAAACTCTCAAAATGGTCAGAAAAAGAGAACTTTCATGTGAAACTCGACAGTCTATTCTTGTTCTTAGAAAAGAAGGCTATTTCATTCGAGAGGTTGCCAAGAAACTGAAGAAACTGTACTACTCCCTTCAGAGGAGAGCACAAACAGGCTCTAGGCAGTGTAGAAAGTGGGAGGCCCCGCTGCACAAATGAGCAACAAGACAAGTACATTAGAGTCTCTAGTTTGAGAAATCGACGCTTCACAGCTCCTCAACTGGCAGCTTCATTAAATAGTACCTGCAAAACGCCGGTGTCAACATCTACAGTGAAGAGTCGAGTCCATGATGCTGGCCTTCAGGGCAGAGTGGCAAAAAAAAAAGCCATATCTGAGACTGGCTAATAAAAGGAAAAGATTAATATAGGCAAAAGAATACAGACATTGGACAGAGTAAGATTGGAAAAAAGTGTTATGGACAGACGAATCAACGTTTGAGGTGTTTGGATCACACAGAAGAACATTTGTGAGACGCAGAACAACTGAAAAGGAAAAAGTGCCCATCAAGCCAATCCAACTTATGGGAGGGGCTTCAGGAAGTATGGGGTGAAATTTCTCAAAATTACCTCAGCAACTTAACAGCTAGAATGCCAAAGGTCTGCAATGCCGTAATTGTTTCAAAGGGAGGATTCTTTGACTAGAGCAAAGTTTGAAGGAGAAAATTATTATTTCAAATAAAAATCATTATTTCTAACCTTGTCAATGTCTGGACTCAGTGGCATAACTTCAGGCCCAGGGGCCCCGATGCGAGAGCTCCAACGGGGCCCCCAATTATTGGACATCTTTAATAGTATTAGTCTTTTTCTATAGGCCACAGGGACTTTTGGGGCCCCCCTAGGCTGCAGGGCCCAGGTGTAATCGCAACCCCTGCACCTACTGTAGTTATGCCCCTGTCTGGACTATATTTTCTATTCATTTTGCAACTCATTTGATAAATATAAGTATGAGTTTTCATGGAAAACACAAAATTGTCTGGGTGACCCCAAACTTTTGATTTGTAGTGTATGCCTTTTATGAGTCACTAGATGGCGGCCCGATTCTAAAGAATCGGGTAGTCTAGAATCCATATATAGTTTATTTACTAATAGTTACGGGAGTGCGGTGAAATGAATTGTGTGTATACAGGTGGCTCAGTGGGTAGCACAGTATACGGTGGCTCAGTGGTTAGCAGTGAGTGCGGTGGTTCAGTGGTTAGCAGTGAGTGCGGTGGCTCAGTGGTTAGCAGTGAGTGCGGTGGCTCAGTGGTTAGCAGTGAGTGCGGTGGTTCAGTGGTTAGCAGTGAGTGCGGTGGCTCAGTGGTTAGCAGTGAGTGCGGTGGCTCAGTGGTTAGCAGTGAGTGCGGTGGCTCAGTGGTTAGCAGTGAGTGCGCTGGCTCAGTGGTTAGCAGTGAGTGCGGTGGCTCAGTTGTTAGCAGTGAGTGCGGTGAGATTGGTCAGCGCAGCGGCGTGGGCAGAGTGGTCAGCGCAGCAGCGTGGGCAGAGTGGTCAGCGCAGCGCCGTGGGCAGAGTGGTCAGCGCAGCGCCGTGGGCAGAGTGGTCAGCGCAGCGGCGTGGGCAGAGTGGTTAGCGCAGCAGCGTGGGCAGAGTGGTCAGCGGAGCACCGTGGGCAGAGTGGTCAGCACAATCATACACACATACACACACTGCGCTATACTTACCACCGACCCTGCTTCTTCCCCGCCTCCTGGATCCTGAGTTGACATGTCGCCGCCCTTCAGACGACTGGATTCAATATGTTGTCCGGGTAGTTTGGCGAGACATCTTGGACGCTATTTTGGATCTAGTAGTTTGGGGGCGGCGACATGTCGACTGAGGATCCAGGCAGCGGACGCAGGCCCGGTGGTAAGTATAGCAAAGTGTGTGTGTGTGTGTGTATGTGTGTGTAGAAAGTTGAGGGAAGTGCGGACAAAGTGACGGAAGTGCCTACATACACAGATATATACACATACTGTACATTGCATATGGAGGGGTGAGGAGAGCGGAGGCTGGAGGGCAGAGGACAGGGAGAGGAGAGCGGAGGCTGGAGGGCAGAGGACAGGGAGAGGAGAGCGGAGGCTGGAGGGCAGAGGACAGGGAGAGGAGAGCAAAGGCTGGAGGGCAGAGGAGAAGTGGAGGCTGGAGGGCAGAGGAGAGCGTAGGCTGGAGGGCAGAGGAGAGCGTAGGCTGGAGGGCAGAGGAGAGCGGACGCTGGAGGGCAGAGGAGAGCGGAGGCTGGAGGGCAGAGGACTGGGAGAGGAGTGCGGAGGCTGGAGGGCAGAGGACAGGGAGAGGAGAGCGGAGGCTGGAGGGCAGAGGACAGGGAAAGGGGAGCGGAGGCTGGAGGGCAGAGGACGGGGAGAGGAGAGGGGAGGCTGGAGGGCAAATGATGGGAGGCTGGAGGTCAGAGGATAGGGGAGGCTGGAGGGCAGAGGACAGGGAGAGGAGAGCGGAGGCTGGAGGGCAGAGGACAGGGGAGAGGAGAGCGGAGGCTGTAGGGCAGAGGACAGGGAGAGGAGAGCGGAGGCTGGAGGGCAGAGGAGAGGGAGAGGAGAGCGGAGGCTGGAGGGCAGAGGACAGGGAGAGGAGAGCGGAGGCTGGAGGGCAGAGGACAGGGAGAGGAGAGCGGAGGCTGGAGGGCAGAGGAGAGGGAGAGGAGAGCGGAGGCTGGAGGGCAGAGGACAGGGGAGGCTGGAGGGCAGAGGACAGGGAGAGGAGAGCGGAGGCTGGAGGGCAGAGGACAGGGGAGAGGAGAGTGGAGGCTGGAGGGCAGAGGAGAGTGGAGGGCAGAGGCTGGAGGGCAGAGGACAGGGAGAGGAAAGCGGAGGCTGGAAGGCAGAGGACAGGGAAAGGGGAGCGGAGGCTGGAGGGCAGAGGACAGAAAGAGGAGAGGGGAGGCTGGAGGGCAGAGGACAGGGAGAGAAGAGCAGAGGCTGGAGGGCAGAGGACCGGGAGAGGAGAGCGAAGGCTGTAGGGCAGAGGACAGGGAGAGGAGAGCGGAGGCTGGAGGGCAGAGGACAGGGAGAGGAGAGCGAAGGCTGGAGGGCAGAGGACAGGGAGAGGAGAGCGGAGGCTGGAGGGCAGAGGAAAGCGGAGGCTGGAGGGCAGAGGAGAGCGGAGGCTGGAGGGCAGAGGAGAGCGGAGGCTGGAGGGCAGAGAAGAGCGGAGGCAGGAGGGCAGAGGAGAGCGGAGGCTGGAGGGCAGAGGAGAGCGGAGGCTGGAGGGCAGAGGAGAGCAGAGGCTGGAGGGCAGAGGAGAGCGGAGGCTGGAGGGCAGAGGAGAGCAGAGGCTGGAGGGCAGAGGAGAGCGGGAGGCTAGAGGGCAGAGGAGAGCGGAGGCTGGAGGGCAGAGGACAGGGGAGAGGAAAGCGGAGGCTGGAGGGCAGAGGACAGGGAGAGGAGAGCGGAGGCTGGAGGGCAGAGAACAGGGAGAGGAGAGCGGAGGCTGGAGGGCAGAGGACAGGGAGAGGAGAGCGGAGGCTGGAGGGCAGAGGACAGGGAGAGGAGAGCGGAGGCTGGAGGGCAGAGGACAGGGAAAGGGGAGCGGAGGCTGGAGGGCAGAGGACAGGGAGAGGAGAGGGAGGCTGAAGGGCAAAGGACAGGGGAGGCTGGAGGGCAGAGGACAGGGGAGGCTGGAGGGCAGAGGACAGGGGAGGCTGGAGGGCAGAGGACAGGGAGAGGAGAGCGGAGGCTGGAGGGCAGAGGACAGGGCAGAGGATAGCGGAGGCTGGAGGGCAGAGGAGAGTGGAGGGCAGAGGCTGGAGGGCAGAGGACAGGGAAAGGGGAGCGGAGGCTGGAGGGCAGAGGACAGGGAGAGGAGAGGGGAGGCTGGAGGGCAAACGGACAGGGGAGGCTGGAGAGCAGATGACAGGTGAGGCTGGAGGGCAGAGGACAGGGGAGGCTGGAGGGCAGAGGACAGGGGAGGCTGGAGGGCAGAGGACAGGGGAGAGGAGAGCAGAGGCTGGAGGGCAAAGGAGAGTGGAGGGCAGAGGACAGGGAGAGGAAAGCGGAGGCTGGAGGGCAGAGGACAGGGAAAGGTGAGCGGAGGCTGGAAGTGAGAGGACAGGGAGAGGAGAGGGGAGGCTGGAGGGCAGAGGACATGGAAAGAAGAGCGGAGGGTGGAGGGCAGAGGACAGGGAAAGGGGAGCGGAGGCTGGAGGGCAGAGGACAGGGAGAGGAAAGGGGAGGCTGGAGGGCAAAGAACAGGGGAGGCTGGAGGGCAGAGGACAGGGAGGCTGGAGGGCAGAGGACAGGGGAGGCTGGAGGGCAGAGGACAGGGAGAGGAGAGCGGAGGCTGGAGGGCAGAGGACAGGGCAGAGGAGAGCGGAGGCTGGAGGGCATAGGAGAGTGGAGGCCAGAGGCTGGAGGGCAGAGGACAGGGAAAGGGGAGCGGAGGCTGGAGGGCAGAGGACAGGGAGAGGAGAGGGGAGGCTGGAGGGCAAAGGACAGGGGAGGCTGGAGGGCAGAGGACAGGGGAGGCTGGAGGGCAGAGGACAGGGGAGGCTGGAGGGCAGAGGACAGGGGAGGCTGGAGGACAGGGGAGAGGAGAGCAGAGGCTGGAGGGCAGAGGAGAGTGGAGGGCAGAGGACAGGGAGAGGAAAGCGGAGGCTGGAGGGCAGAGGAGAGGGAAAGGTGAGCGGAGGCTGGAGGTCAGAGGACAGGGAGAGGAGAGGGGAGGCGGGAGGGCAGAGGACAGGGAAAGAAGAGCGGAGGCTGGAGGGCAGAGGACCGGGAGAGGAGAGCGGAGGCTGTAGGGCAGAGGACAGGGAGAGGAGAGCGGAGGCTGGACGGCAGAGGACAGGGAGAGGAGAGGGGAGGCTGGAGGGCAGAGGACAGGGAGAGAAGAGCGGAGGCTGGAGGGCAGAGGACCGGGAGAGGAGAGGGGAGGCTGGAGGGCAGAGGACAGGGAGAGAAGAGCGGAGGCTGGAGGGCAGAGGACCGGGAGAGGAGAGCGGAGGCTGTAGGGCAGAGGACAGGGAGAGGTGAGCGGAGGCTGGAGGGCAGAGGACAGGGAGAGGAGAGCGGAGGCTGGAGGGCAGAGGACAGGGAGAGGAGAGCGGAGGCTGGAGGGCAGAGGAGAGCGGAGGCTGGAGGGCAGAGGAGAGCGGAGGCTGGAGGGCAGAGGACAGGGGAGGCTGGAGGGCAGAGGACAGGGGAGGCTGGAGGGCAGAGGACAGGGGAGGCTGGAGGGCAGAGGAGAGCAGAGGCTGGAGGGCAGAGGACAGGGAAAGGGGTGCGGAGGCTGGAGGGCAGAGGACAGGGAGAGGAGAGGGGAGGCTGGAGGGCAGAGGAGAGCGGAGGCTGTAGGGCAGAGGACAGGAAGAGGAGAGCGGAGGCTGGAGGGCAGAGGACAGGGAGAGGAGAGCGGAGGCTGGAGGGCAGAGGACAGGGAGAGGAGAGCGGAGGCTGGATGGCAGAGGACAGGGAGAGGAGAGGGGAGGCTGGAGGGCAGAGGACAGGGAGAGAAGAGCGGAGGCTGGAGGGCAGAGGACAGGGGAGGCTGGAGGGCAGAGGCAGAGCTCTAATCACAGAGATAGGTGTGACATGCTGGGAGTTGTTGTGCCACACACTGCTGTGTGACCTGGCTGCAGCTCGTTCATTCACCTCAGTAAGGAGAGGTTGTCCCCAGGAGCCTGCTTGCTTTCCCCTCTCTCTCCGTTCCTCCCTCTGTGTGTGTTCCCTTCTGTGTCGGCTTCTTCGTGGAGCTGCCTCCTCCTCCTCCTTCTCACTGAGCAGCCACCTGAAGGAGGCATGGAGAGGCTGCACTTCCAGGGGGCTGTGGGGGCCATAGATGAGTACGTGGAGTCCAGGAGGTGAGGAGAGGGTGCAGACTGTGCGCGGGATAAGGGAGAGAGAGAGACTGTTTGCGAGTCAGGAGTCCCAGACATTGCAAGTGAAGCTTTGACTCACAGTGGAGCCTATTCAGTGAAGACTCGCAAAGCCATTGTGAGTGAGGCTTTGCGAGTTACTTGAGCGTATTCTGCACGGACTCGCAAAGGCATTGCGAGTGAGGCTTTGTGAGGCAGCCACGGACACGACGACGGAAACAGCGCCGAATATGACGGAAGTGCCTTAGGGTAATTATATATTAGATATATTAGATTATATATAAATATTTATTTGATCACTATATATATATTAACCGTTTCCTATGGTATAGAACTGCAATATATCCGTAAATGTTGTATGCTATACTGTGGCTCCATATGGCATTCGATTATGACATAGACTTGTAAGGGTGAGTCTCATCTGATTTTGCAGTAGAAACTAATCCATGCTACCATTTTTTTTCAAACAGATTTAGTCAGTGGAAAAAAAATCACTCATTTGCACTGCTCCTCCATTGAATAACATCAAGCCAATGGCTGTCCGTTTTTTTTCCCCGTGCAGCTATTGGACCAAAAATATTGTTGTGTGAATCCCTAATCCTAACAGTCAAATAGAAAACAGTAGCACAATTTCTGCTTTTTGTACATCCTACCTCACAAACTGCAGAATAAGAAGCGATTAAAAAAAAGTCAAATTATTATTATTATTATTTATCTGGCACCATTAATTTCATGGCGCTATACATGAGAAGGTGCTAAATACAAACTGGAAAAATGATGACAATGACCTTGAGATCTTAATCAAGGCAACTTGTAACAGAAGAGATGTATCGCCATAAGTAATCGTGAAGTTTCTGCCTCTGAATTGTACAGAAGATATATTCTCTAAGTGTCATGTCTGTTACCAAATGCATAAAAATTTCACAAGTTTGGTTAGTAAAGAATTTTTTTTTTCCATCTGGCCTCTCATTCATCTACAGTATATTCAGTAGGGTCTTTGCTGCCATGTCAAGTGTTAGCAGATAGCATGCAGTTGGGGAGAATAATAAAGATAACAGCAAACAAACCCAGCCAGGAGACTCCTCTTTCTGTCTTTGCCCCCTGTGCACTCTCTCTGCTCTCCTGTGTGCTTTCTTTGCCCCATGTGCTCTCTGCCCCCTGCGTGCTGTCTCTGCCCTCTGTATGCTCTCTGCCCCCCCTGTGCATTCTCTGCTCCCTGTGCACTCTCTCTGCTCCCCTGTGTGTTCTCTCTGCCCCTGTGCAATCTCTGACCCCCTGGGTACTGTCTCTGCCCCCTGGGTTCTCTTTCTGACCCCCTGTGCACTTTCTCTGCCCCAGTGTGCTCTCTCTATCCACATGTGCGCTTTCTATGCCTCGCTGTGCATGCTCTCTTCACCCTGTGTCACTCCGGGTGCGCACAGACACAGTTACTCTGGCAGCGGTAGCGGTGTGTGCGGTGATGACTGCTGTGCAGCGGTGTGATGTGCAGCGAAGTGCGACCTTGGTTATGGTGTCAGTAGTTTTGGGGTACCCCCAGTACCACATGATAAAAGGACATTCTTATTTTTGAAAAGAACAGTTCCTCTCTTTTCCTCAGTGTGCTTTCTTGGATATGCCATTTCTTTCTAGTCCTTCCTTCTGGCCTTGTGGGTTCCAGTCCCCACATTGCCTTGTGTTCTGCAGCCGATGGTACCAATGCCCTGGGACGTACTTTCACCCAGACCTTCAACTTTGTGACTCCAACTCACCAGGTGAGTTTAACAAGGAAAGAACAACTATTCCTATTCCTAAAGACAACAATAATCAGATTGCCATTCTAAATCACCCATAGGTTTGTGTATATTTCAATATAAAGCTTTCACAGCCACATTTCTATTGTGGGTTATAATAACAACTTTTTTGTTCAGAAGAAATTTGATGCACCAGCCTATGGTAATATGGCATGTTTGTTATGATATGTTTTGTGACAATTAATGTACTCAATGTCTAATATCACTCAAATCCTTCCACTTTAAAAAAAAAAATTAGATATGAAATTAAATGACTATTTTACCCCCAGAAATATTTGCATACAACGTTTGGTGCTAGCATTGTTAGCTAACTATCAATATGCTAATTCACCAGAATATTGCACACATTCTATATGTCATGACAGCAATATGTTCCCAAAATATTATTTTAGTTATTTTCTTCCTACCTTCTTCAATAAAATATGTAATAAATGCAAATAAAGGGATGAGACAGAGGGATTATGTGTTCTTTCCATATGAGATATGGCTTCTGCAGCTTTACAAAGCATAAAGCAAAGATTTTCAACAAAAGCTCTGGTTTTAATATTTGTAAAACAAATAGTTATCTGTAAGCGGAAGTCTGTGATTCATTCAAATCTCCATTTTGATATTGTGGCCGTATAACCTGTTAAGCAACTTGTAAATCTCTTGCAGGCAAAGAAGTCAAAAGGCAGACCGCAATTTTGTAATGATGAACATTTATCGTAGGTTTAGAATAGTCTGTTACATATGGAAAAGCTCAGCCGTCAAGTGATAAAGTTACATTATTTTTACAAAACTTTTTAATGAAAGTATTAAGTAAATCTTCTACAAACAAAAATAAACATAAAATCATTGCAAACCTAAAAAGACTAATACTACTTGGATTGTAAGCATAAATATTAAAGACGACCTGTAGTGCTATTAATATGCAGATATTGTATGAATTTGAAGTTTAATAGCGTTCTAAGGGTGGAGGCACACTGGCGTTGAACTCGCGCGAAAGTTTAAACAAACAGATATCCTCCTAAGATAGCCAAATCTAAAAAAAACCCAATCCAACTTCCAAAAATATTAAGCTTTGATATTTATGAGTCTTTTGGGTTGATTGAGAACATAATTGTTTATCAATAATAAAATAATCCTCTAAAATACAACTTGCCAAATAATTCTGCACACAGTGTAATCTTCCGAAACCTAATATTGCCATTTCTGTATGTGGTTCTACCATTACTCCTCAGCAGCACGCCCGCTATCTTGAGGTTATATTTGACCCAGATCTCTCCTCTAATCTCCACATCCGGTCACTCGCTCGCTCATGTAAAGACAAAAGGAGAGAAAGGGGGCGCAATGGTACAATATCGCCTTAGTCTCTGTTAACTTATGGTTCTATGTCTACTAACCTCCTAGTGTTGTGCGGTCCATGCACAACACTGGTGTAAGTGTGAGCGATTATAGGGGTCTCCCCCTTAAGCCAGGCTGTTTCCTCGTATTACACAGGCTCCGCCTCCTCACGTCCCATGTGACCGGGTGCGCTGCCGTCAGACAGGTCTTATGTCTCCAGTGTTAAGCAGTAGCCATGGCGATACAGGTCCTTGCGGCTAAGAACGAGCAGCTCCTGCCGTGCCCTCAGGGAGAGAGAGAATACCAGTGGAACAAATAGCACGATCTCCTGCTGGGCGCTCAGAACACGGCAAGGAATCCTGATCAGGTGAAAAGTCCTTTATTAAGAAAAACCTCCGTCACCACGACATGTTTCGACGGTGTAGTGCCGTCTTTCTCAAGTGGAATATTCAAGCGCTTCACCGATGCATTTATCCTGTGCCAGTCATTGCACTGGCTGCCCATCCACTACAGAATACAATATAAAATTATCACTCTGACCTACAAAGCTCTCCACAGTTCTACACCACCCTACATCTCCTCCCTAATCTCTGTCTATCGCCCTATACATGCCCTTCCTTCCGCAAGTGACCTAAGACTGACATCATCTGCAATCCAAACCTCCCACTCCCATCTCCAGGACTTCTCACGAGCTGCATCAATTCTTTGGAATGGATTACCAAGGGCAATTCAATTAATTCTAAATAACCATTGCTTTAAGCGAGCATTGAAAACACATCTCTTTAGACTGGCCTACCACCTCACCTCATCTATGTAATTATTCCTATTTTGTCCTTCTCCAAATCTGGCCTCTTGCATCATCTTTCTCCACCCCCATGCATTTGATAGCACTTTATCTGTACTTGGTGAACGGTTCATGCAGCATTATGTGACTCCCCTATTTATTATATTTATTATATTTATAGCTGGACCATATATGATGGCATTTGTTACTATTACCTTTTGTGTCTTCCCTACTTCCTCATTGATTGTAAGCTTGCAAGCAGGGACCTAACGCCTAATGGGCTCAGTGATGTATTTAGCTATTTTTTGTCTCATATGGTTTGTATTGTATTATTTTTGTACTGTTGTATTGTATTTTATTATATGTTATTGTATTGTATTGTATCATATACCCTATAAATTGTAAAGTGCTGTGGAATATGTTGGCGCTATATAAATAAAAATGATTATTATTATTATTCTGCCAGTGATTTATACAGTATATATTTTGTGGGTTTTGATCATTGTATGGGATCCCTTGGATTACCCCACTAGCACCTTGGTCCCTTGCTTTACATCTATTTATTCTATGATCACATTCAAGAAAACATCACCAAAACGTCAAAACAAAACTTACTCATCATCATGGGAAACTTGACTACTAAAGTGGGTAACAGTAAACATGGGACTGTTGTTGGAAACTTTGGACTTGGTGAAAGAAATGAGAATGCAGGAGGATTCATTGACTTTTGTATGACAAATCAACTTTTCATAATGAACACCATCATCAAACATCTCAAACGAAGACTCCACACATGAACATCACTGAATGGGGTCTATAAGAATCAGATTGACTACATGTGTGTTCACCAAAGATGGAAGTCGTCAATCATTACTGAAAAACAAGGCTGACTGAGGAACTGATCATGAACTTTTGACAGCAAAGATTATAGACAAGCTGTGCAAATGGACTAGACAGCGAGTCATTTCAAATTTCAATTTGACCAACATACCTGAAGTTTTTTGGAATGGTCTGCACAACCGAAATCGGATCCCATGTCCCCCTATAGGTATTGGATCGGATGTGCCACCATTGGCATCCGATTTTGGCACCATCCGATCCGATTTAATCACGGTTAATCACGATTTTGTGCCCGTGACTCAAATTGGACAGCATCAGATCAGTGCTGATCTGAGTGCCCACAAAATGGGAGCCTATGGACATCGGATCCGAGTTCACCTCGGATCCGATGTCGGCTTTGTGTTCCCTGCCTCTCCCTGTCTTTCCCTGCTCCTGCCTCCTGACACGTCAGCTGACCGGCTCTGTGACATCACCACAGGCCTTTCGCATCATGGGAGCCGGTGACAGGTAATGTATCCTCCAGGAAGAGTTTTTTTTTTTTTAACACACAGGGAAGAGAAGAGGGGACAGGATAGGGATTAGATCAGGATAGGGGAGTGAGGAGACAGAATAGATAAGCGGGAAGGACAGACTAGAATAGCAGGGAGAAGAAGATGGAGGAGGCAGGAGCAGGGAGAGACAGGGGACCGCAGGATCCACACGGAACCTGCACAGAATCAGATTGGATGGCTATTTGCCATCCGATTGCAGGGATCCGTGTGGATCCATGCCTGTCCGTGGGATCCTCCTTCAAAGTCGGATCCCACGGACAGGCTGTAATCGTAATGTGAAAGCACCCTAACAAGCAGGATACAGATAACATCAGTAAAAGAATAAAGAGTCATTCAAGCAGATAAAGAACTTTATTACCAGAAGATATGTACAGAGATAGAAAGTGAACATCTAAGGCTGGGTTCACATTGAGTATTTTTCCTGTCCAACTTTTTTTAGTACCTCATGGACAGGAAAGGACACCACAGGGGTTGACCTATTCTGTGTCCGGGTCCGTCATTATCATGGATCCGGACACAGCGGGGCACTTTCACTTCCGCAATGTATAATATACATTGCAGAAATGAAATATAGTATAAAAGAAAGAGTTAAAAATAAAAAATCAGTATTCTCACCTATCCGCGATCCAACGCTGCCTCCAGCTGATCGGGTCACATGACCGCAGTTACCGCGGTAACTGTGGTCATGTGACTCGATGACGCTGCCATGTTGTGACATCTTTGCAGGTCCTGTAAGCACCTGGACCTTGCTGGGAGGCAGCGGTGGATTGCGGTTAGGTGAAAATACTGATTTTTTATTTTTAACTCTTTCTTTTACTTAATTTCACTTCTGCAATGTATATTATGCATTGCAGAAGTGAAATTAGATGGTTAGGAGCACTTTTAGTGTACTGAGCATGCTCAGTACACTAAAATCGGGTCAGAGGAACGAACAGTTGTTTCCTCGGACACGCGCTCATAGGCCCCCATGTTAAAGGCCACGGATCGGATCGGATTTGGCCTAATTGCCATCCAATTTTGTGGAATCTGATTTTTGTCTGTGCCCAAAATTGGAGCAGTTTGGGTACATCAAAGAATCAGACACAAATCGGATCCCACAAAATCGGATGGCAGTTAGGCCAAATCCGATCCAATCCGACCCCCATAGGATAACATCGGGGCCAAATTGGATCCGTGGCTGCCCGATTTAGATCGGATAGCCACGGATGAATGAAAATCACTATGTGAAAGCAGCCTAAAGGGCAAGATAAGGAAGGCAAAAAATTAAAGAGATATGGCGAAACCAGATACGGTTTTAACCAAAAGTGTGATTACCAAAAGACACCAAAAAGAATAGATTAACTGAGCCAAAACAGATTAAGGAAAGATGGAAAGAATACATGGAGCTTCTGTACAAGAATGAGTCAGTGATACGGGAAAAAACTGAGACTGGAAATGATAGCGAACTGAAAATCTTAAAAGACGAAAAGTCTTTGCTGCAATAAATCTTTTGGCAAAAAACAAAGCATCTCGATTTGACAATATTCCAATAAAGCTAATAAATAGTGATGGACGAACCTGAATGGTAAAGTTCGGGGTCCGTACTGAACACCTAATTTTTGGGCATGGAGCTCAAACACGAACTTCCCTGAGAAATGCATGTTACTGTTTGGGTTCAGGTCCAGTCAGGGAGGGCTGTAAAAGGAAGAAAAACCATAATTAAATCAGCAGCATTATACTTACCAGTCTCCATAGCTGCAGGTCCACTGCTTTTGGGTCCACTCAGTAACTTCCTCTGTAAGCACGGGACTCTGCCTCCAACAGCCAATCACACTGTTGCAGCTCCACCTACTGTGCCAATGTCTGTGGTTGGAGTGAGGACTATACTGCTGAGATAAATGAAATCAGGTCACCCCAATGCCAGTTCATGTTTTGCAATCCAGCAAAAGGTCACCTGAGTTCACTGACAGTGGGGATGCACTCAGTGATGCCACTACTCTGCTGCATTGTTCTCACCACACATCCAGCTGTCTGTGTCTGAGCTCCGGTAAGCTGCAGAGAGAACACAGTCACCGGATGCCACATGATTGCGATGGATTGCATCGGCATGGCTTTGGGGAGCTAATAATTTGGAGAATGAGGAAGTGTATATTTTAATTTATATTGATTTTTTTTTTTTAATTGTCTGTTTTTTTTTTTAACTAATTCAGGTAGTAGTAATGGGAGGTATCTTGGAGATGCCTCTACATTACTAATGTCAGGGCTTGATGCTAGCTGAGAAATCACAGCTAACATTAATCCCTTATTGCCCATCTGCCACCGTATCAGGGCAGCTGGAACAGCTGGATAAAGTGCCAGATTTGTCGAATCTCATAGAGGTGCCAAATCTGGGCCAACTGCTGGCTGTCACTTTGAGTGTGGGAGGCCCAGAAAGCATGGGCCTTACTGCACTGAGAATAACAGCCTCCAGCTGCCTGGTTTTACCTGGCTGACAATCAAGAATATGGTGGAGTCCATGCAAAATTTTTTCAAATTATTTATTAAAATAATTAAAAAAAAATAAAGGGCTGTTTTTTTGATTACCAGCCAAGGTAAAAATAGGCTGCAAGGGGTGGCAGCCCATTGCTGCCTCCTTTACCTGTGCTGTTTATCAAAAATATAGTAGAGTCCTACACAGTCTTTTCGCCCAAAAATCAAGCAATTGATTATTGAAAATACTTTTTTTTATTAATTTTTTTTTTTTTTTTAAATCTTTCAGATTCTGACAACGTCTGTAAGTCACGAGTGGTTGTCCTATGCGAACAGTTTGCAGCACCTTATTGGATTCCAGGATGTGCCAGTGTTTTAAGATTGCAGATTTTATTATATTTTGTATGGGGCTATATTTAAAATTAAATAAAAAATGTTATTTTGTTTGAGATTTTTTTTACCGCTTGTTTAACATTACTGATGGTGGATCCCAAAGCTTATTTCCTAGTGACTCCTATAATATCGGAGGGATACCCCCTACCCAAGAAGTTTTTTTCCAGTTCATCTGCTTGTATCTGTAATTGATCTTCACTGTTTTTGATCCGACTAAGCCTTAAAAACTGGCTATAAAGGAGGGAACATTTAGTATATAGAGGGTGAGCACTATTGCAGTGTAAATAAGCATTAGCAGCCAAAGGCTATTTAAATACAGATCCTTGAATTTTTACATTGACAATTTGCAATTTTACATCAAGGAATTCCACCTCTTGAGCCCCAAAAACAGACGTGACTTTCATATTGAATAAATTTCGTTCATATAGATAGTACACAAACGCTTCAAAATTCTCTTTTGTGCCCTCTCATATCATAAAGATATTGTCTTTATGTTTTTTTTTAAAAAAAGTATTAGAGATATTGTAAATTGCTTCATTCTTAAACACTGCTAAATATATATTAGCAAAAGCACAAACTACGGGGGTACACTTTGCACGAAGGGCAGAGTCTTAACAGAGACGTTAGCATGGCAGCTGGTAGAACACTAATAGCTGGGAGCCTACGGAAACACCTGTCCGGAGGACCAGTCTGCACTAATAGCGGGGTGCCTATTCAAACACCTGTCCGGAGGACCAGTCTATGACGTGTGTGAAGACACAACAAGGGAAGACCCAGAGGATTCATGTTCAGAGATTTTTTAAAACACATCCTATAGAAAGAAATTTTCTAAGAGTCCAATTTGAAGCATGACCCGCAGTGTGATATATCAGATTGGTTCAGACAAGAGTTGCCCATCAATTGAGGCAATATTCAGTGGAAGATCGAGGTCCTGCATAGGAAGTTGGAGTTGAATAACCAGGTCCTGATGGATAAAATTGACAAAAGATCTGAAGTCCAAATTAGTTTTTCCTCTGTGCATTATCATCAGACCAATGTGCAAGTGGAACACATAAACTAGCTTCTTGAGAACTACTTATGTCATTTATTTTAGCTTGTCAAGATGATTGGCTTCAACCACTGCCCTGGGCAGAATTTTCCAACAACCACCATGTTGGGGAATCTTCTTGAGCATCTCTGTTTTTTATTGTTTACTCCCAGCTCCCTCAGGTGCCATCTCCCATGACTGCTTCCACTGGGGTGCCAGCTACAGATTCCTCGTAAGGCAACTTCATTCACATCTGTCAATAAAGTTGAGCCTCCCTCAGTAAGGCAGTGTCCAAGACAAGAAAAGAATATATTTAAACCCAAACTTCAGGGTCCATAACCCCATGTAAATGAGGCAGAAACTTCATACTGAATAACATTACTATTTTTTATTAATTCATGACTTAAAACAAAAGGGGAAATGCATAAAGATAAAGAAGAGATAACACAATTCTCTACTAGAATCTTGTAGATAACAAGATTGTGGAGTATATGATCTTCTCCACCACCCCAGGGGTAGGGGGTACTTCACTACCAGCGTGCTTGTTTACGATCATCGTTCAGTGTAAATGCATATTTTTGCAGTTAAATAATGAGATTAAATACTTTTATTTGTAAAAGAAAACCCTTATTATGTTTTGTGCCATCCCTTAGCATAGAGTGTCGTCTCTTATATAAAGTGTTATCCCATATTACACAGCATCCTCCCTTGTTTTGTACAGCGTTGTCCATTATCACATAGTATCCTCTCTTGTTATCTATAGTATTATCCCTAATTATATAGCATCCCCTTTTGTTATGTACAGTACCATGCCTTAGTATATAGTGTTCTCTCTCTTATTGTGCATTGCACCATCTCTTCTTATATAGTTTCCTATATTGTTAAAGGGAATCTGTAAGCAGGTTTTTGCCACCTCATCTGAAAGCAGCATGTTTTAGGCAAATAGATTTTGGATCCAATGATTCAAACTTAGATTACTGGGTTCAGCCGTTCTGACACAATCAAAGCATTTAGTTTTACTTTAGACATGTAGATGAGCTGGGCGAGCTGCCCTGCCCACACTATGTTCTCAATAAAGATTATACCTTGACAGTGAGGTATCAATCACATCAAGGGCGGGTTGAATTGCCATTCGCGGGACAAAGTAGTCTGGTAATGGTAACCATCAGGTGATAAAGTCTTCTATTTACATAAACAATAGCACAAAGACTGATAAAAGAGACACAGCTGATTTTTGTTTTTAAACCTCTGCAAATTCCCTTTAAGTACATAAGGGTAAAAATGTAAATGGTGTATTAGGCATACCGCTCCTTCTCCTTGCATCTGTAAATATACACTACAGCACCTGTGTATTCATCCTGTGACCTACTGTATGATATAACTTTCAAAAATTGCCATGTGACATTACATCTATGCTGGGACAGGGGCATGCATTCTCAATTGCCCAGGGCCCTAGCTACTCTAATCTTCCTCTAGTATCTGACTTGGGGACTTGGGAAATATAGCTTTCAGTCAAATGTTTTATTTATCTTTTGTGTATGGGAAGCGTTATACCTTGTGCCCACGTTGTGTTTTTTGCCGCGTTTTTTGTGAAATCTACATAAAAATCTGCATGTCTATCCTGAAGCCAGCAAATTCTGAGTTTTCAGAAGTTTTGTGCCAACGCTGTGTTTTTTTACCTTGCATATTTGGTGCAAATTTTGGATGCAAAAAAATCTGCAGTATCTCAATTATGGGTGTGTATTTCTCTGCATTGTTCAGACCCTCCAGCCATTGACATCATTAAAATGTATGCACATTAAAAAAACACAGCAATTACCTACCAAAAATGCAAAATTTTTAGCACCAAATAAACAGCGTGGGCACGTAGCCTACAGCACAATAAAATAGGTGGTTATTAGAGAACCCTTGTGTCACTAGTATTTTGTATTTTGTCACTTGTGATTAGAGATGGGTGAACCCCAGATGTTCGGGTTCGTTGGATCTGGCCGGACTTTTTAAAGTCCAGGGTCGGGACCGGGCTTGACCCAAACTTGAGCCCGACCATAATAAAAGCCTATGTTGACCCAAACTTTACAACTATAAAATAGTGGCTAAAGGGGCTATAAAAATAATCTAAATGGGGATTAATGTAGGAGCATATTATTTACTGAGTATTCAGTGGCTGCAGCCACACTACTTCCGGGTCCTGTTAATTAATGTCATCAAATATTCACTGAACTAACTCCAAAAGCCAATCACAGACTCCCACTCTCTGTGACAGCATCTGTGATTGGCTGTTGTGCCCCCTCCCATTGTACCGGTGTCTGTGGTTTGTTGCCATTGATAACAAACCAGCCATCATAGGGGGGGGGGGTAAAAATAAATAAATAATTAAAAACTATTTGCATAGGGGTCCCCCATATTTTTTATTCTTAGTGCAGATCGAGCAGCCAGTTATGGGCTGCCACCCCCAGCTGCCTGGTTTTCTCTTGGCTTGCAATAAAAAAATACAGGGAAACACATTATTTTTTTTAATTATTTAAATAACTTTTTTTTTAAAAATGTGTGGGCTTTGCCATATTTTTGATTGCCAGCCAAGGTAAAGCCAGGCAAATGGGGGTTAATGTTCTCAGTGAAGTGAGACAAGTATTTATTGGGCCCCCCAGGCTACAAAATTGCAGCCCGCAGCCACCCTAGGAATTAGCACATTTATTAGAATTGCCAATTCCTGGTGCTTTAACTGGCCTTTCCCAATATCATGGTGCAGTGGCATCGAGGTGATAGAAATGGTCAATGATATCTGAGTATTGACAACTGACAATAAGCCCAGATTGATAATGTTTAGACTTCTATGAAAGCCATATATTATCAATCGTATAAGTAGATAGTTAAAAAAACACACACAGAGAAAAGTCTTCATTTGAAATATGACACACAGAAAACCCTAAATTTCCCATTTATTAACCACAAATATACCCTCTGACGATAATCCACAGTGATGTCCAGCGAAGCACACTCGGCTGTGCTACAAGCAATGAGTGGAGAGATTAGTGTCAGTTCACCACAGCAACTCTCTGAGACTGAGCCGCAGCTGTGCCCTCAGATGAACTTACTAATGTTACCACTCACAAAGCCATGGGTCAGTCTGAGAGCGCTGTTGCAGTGAGTGGGCACTAATCTCTCGAGTGTGCTTTGCTGGACATGGTTCTGGATTATCATCAGGGGGTATGTTTGGGATTAAGAAATGAGAAAATGAGGGTTGTCTGAAAAAATAATAGGCTCCATTGTATTTTTGATTGCCAGCCAAGGTAAAACCACGCAGATGGGGGTGGCAGTCTGTAGATGTCGGCTTTATCTGCACAGAGAATCAAAAATGCAGCAAAGTTCTACGCAAAATTTTGTGGAATTATTTATGTTTACACCCCTATGACAGCAGGTTTATTGCCAATGGCAACCAAACATAGATGCCAACACAATGAATGGGGGCGCAACAACCAATCACAGACTGTCAAAGAGAGAAGGTGTCTGTGGTTGGCTGTTGGAGGCAGAGTCCAGTGAATAAACTGGAGGTTAATGAGCAGCCCAAAAGTGGTGTTACAAGCGTGGTCCTCAATAAGTATAATGCTGCTACTGATTTAATCACTGTCTTACTTTATATTACTGCCGAACCCGAACAGTAACATGGACCCTGTGTTTGGGGTCCATGCCCGACCACTAGGTCTTTGGGACGGACCCTGAACCTTACAGTTTGTTCAGTTAGCACAACTTGTGATTTCAGCAAATTCAGTCATAGTATAACTATGATTGGAAGTGGAAAGGTAAATACATTTTAGATTTGCATAAAGATGAGTCCTATGAACATCGCATACATCTTTATTTTTCTAAAAGCACTTAAAGGATATAGCCTATAGCTGTGTGTAAGCGATGTGAGGAAACAATTATTTATGAAGATGAATATTGTATTTGCACAATGGGGAACACTCTTCCATATTTTGCTGTATACTAGTAGAGTCTAGTAAGGTTATTGGCTTCATAAAGGAAAATGGAATGAGCCCTAGGCTCACCTAAAATGCCATTTAAGACTAGAAATGTATATCTGCATATACTCAAAACTATAAAGATACAAACGATACACCCCACTTCTACGTCATGAGTTTGTTTTAAATAAGAAATATTGTTCTTATTCCGAAGTGCATTTAGCAGGTAGAGTCCTATCAGTAGTGACTCAGTTTTTAGGAGGTATAAGTGAATCAGATTATGACGGCATCACCACAAGCGTAGGTGCAGGCAGAAAATAATATACTTACAGTTATGGTTATCTGCCGCGACACTACTATTACATGATTAATGAAAAATGAAAATGAATGAGTGGCACTAGAAACAAGAGGATCAATGGATATAATGTATAAGTGAATTGCAGAAACTAGTAATAGTAGTGTCGCGGCAGATAACCATAACTGTAAGTATATTATTTTCTGCCTGCACCTACGCTTGTGGTGATGCCGTCATAATCTGATTTACATATTGCTTATTTTTGACGAGCTCCCACTATATTATTTCCCCTTCCCCCTTCCTTAGTTTGGTATCCACACTTGGACACCATTGTGAGAGCCCTACACACACCTATTCATTGTTTCCAATTACATCTTTGGGCATATAAACCCACTCACATTTCACAATTTCACCAGGGCATAGTGTTAGGACTTGGCAGTGGAGGCTCCTTGTAAGTGGATGCCAAGCTTACTCTCTAGTGGCCACTATTGGAACTAAAATCTCCATTTTAATCATATTTAGCATAGGGCAGTTTCTGCAATTCACTTATATATTATATCCATTGATCCTCTTGTTTCTAGTGCCGCTCATTCATTTTCATTTTTCATTAATCATGTAATAGTAGTGTCGCGGCAGATAACCATAACTTTAGGAGGTATAAAACTTGGATATTCTTGTAAAAAGTCTTTATACTTCCTTTTAGCTTTTTTTTTATCACTTGTATAACCAATTATCTGTTGTGTCTCTTCTTTGATATGTATTATAGATTCGTAGTGACATTATGCCTATAATTGACCATTTTTGAGAACGCAGTCCTGTGACTGAAATACAATCAGATGCTAAATAAAATATCTAGTTGTAATTAGCATCTCTAGAAAAGGCGATTGCATTGTAAAGTTTTGTTTTTCAGGATGTTACACTGCGGGCTAAGCCGAGTTTCCTTCTTCGTCTAGCTAACTGTTTAGAATGTACATTTTTATTCCGCAGAATCAACGTTATTAAAATGTTTAACCAGTTCTGTGCTGCAGGCAATGAGAAGTTGAATAAGTGCAATTATTCAGTGTCCTCCCAGTAAAAAATTGGTCAATTACCTCTCTCAGCGCCTTAGGGAAAGCAATAAAGGATGTCTGCAAAGTTTCTCTGCAGTAAATAGTTGTTTTAGTATAAGCTGCTTTCTTCGGTGCTGTCAGTAACAAAGTCAGTGTAAAGGGAGCTGGTGTGATAGGTTTATGGGACCTACAAACTGGAATTACTGCCAAACTGCTGAAATATGCTGACACAAATTTGGCTAGCCTTGTAAATAGAATGTAGAGATGGGCGACAGGGACGCTCAGACAGATTGGGCCTTTAGTTTGAATCAAGGGAACCAAGCATTGACATGGTTCTGCATATCAAGGGAGGGAATAAATCTGTAATTCTGTTTTAATAATTCAGAGTTTGAAGAATAAAACTGCTATCAAGCCAAGAAAAGTTGTTTTTCTTGTTTTTTTTTTGTTAAATCATAGTAATGAGTTTCAGTGGTAAAATGCATTCACACTGACTGATAAGCAAGTGCCAATAGGTTACATAGAAGATGGTTGATGCTCATTTATAACCCATGTGAGACAGGCCAACGGTACATCCATGTGCACACAGAGATCAATAATACGATCGATTTATAAGCATAACATATCATTGCTCTCGGCAGCATGTCCTGTTTAAATAAAACATGCTGCTGAAAAAAAGCATTTTTAAGCAAGCTTACACATCATTTTACTTCCCAATGCAAGTCAATGGACAGCACATGAGTGATCATTGTTGGCATCCGATTTTTACTGATACATCATCATTCTGCGGCCAAGAATACTGTAAATGGTCCTGTAAATGATTGAACAATAATAGTTGCTAAGAAAAAAATATTGCATACGGACAGCACACGGATGTCACACGGATGCTAGGTAAGAAAAAAATTGCACACTCACATAGCACTCACATGAAATATGGAAGACCATGTGGAATTCACTCGTCTACACTCCTGAATGAAAAATGGTCAGATTTTTCACACGTTTGTGTGTTTTCAGTCTTAGGGCACATGCAGAAATCAATGATTTTCTCATAGGCCTCGCTCACATGAGTGTATAAAACGTACGAGTGCAATGAGAGAAAAACTGTCAATCTGTCAATCAGCAGGTCCACGCGAAGCTCCAGGACTTGCACTATTAAGCTAAACAGCAGGTTGCTATGGGGCCCCGCAGCTCCGGAAATGATGTGTTCGGCATCATAAGAGGAAGGCTGCATAGCAGAGCCGACCGAGCCTTGCTGGAGGAGCGCGCATTAGGGGACATGCAAGAGACAGCAGGAGGCAGCAACAGAGACACAGAGAGAATGCCCAGGGGGGCTGGCAATAGTAGTGACTCACCTTGGCCGGGACTCTGGTTTAGACAGGCTGAAGCTCCTTCCTCCTTGTCACGGGTGGGCCGCGCCTGCCGGTAGTGGGGCCCGGTTGAGTGCAGATCAAAAGGTTGAAGACGTCTTGTAGGAACAGATTAAAGAGGTTTAATTTATTCGTGACGCCACCTATGAGTAGTTTCGGTAATTGTTACCGACGCTGCGGAACCTCCGGGGGATGGACAGCAGCAAGATGGAACGCTCCCACAGGCTGAGCGGTGATCCCCGGAGGCTGGAGCTGCTTAAGATGTTGTGCGGCAGCTGCGGTTACCTTGTAGTGTGGACGGACAGTTCATAAGGAAACACGGACACAGAAAGTCTCTGCAACGGGTCTTTACTGTAACCAGCAGGCAGTACATGGTATACAGTTTACGGGTAGTAGACCGGGTGGACTCAGCAGTGATAGTGTCCTTCAGAGATCAGTAAGTGTTCCTCCATTCTAGCTAAGTGCTTTGCCATTGTCACCCAGGAATACCAGATCGGGTACGGGGAGGCTGCTTCAATGCCCTATCCAAGATGTACGTTGTGGATGTTTTGGGGAGCCTTGGGTCCCTCAGTGGGTACACCGCTGGTTAGACGACTGGAAGTTGGCTTGTGGTGGGGTGCTCCTGTGAAGCTGCTCCTCCACGCTTCTGGTTCGCATAGCAGAGGTGAACTGCTGCCAGCTTCGGTACCAGTGAACCGGCTGTGAGTTGTGGGCACGGGAGTCTTTTGGAACCCGTGGTTAATGATGCCCGATCCCGGTTGTTGAGGCCTCAGGTGCTGACACCTGACCGGTGACGGCCCGGGGGCTGCACGGAGTGCGGAGCCCCTGCTCCTACTCCAAGTTCAAGTTCTCTGTTCTAGACTCTGATCTAGACTACTACTGACTAAGTGTCTGTTCTCCCTACACACTTCCCTAGCACTCCGCCCACCAGGACCCTGGATTGGTCCTCTGTTCTAGGTGATGCATGCAGGGTTGGATCTCAAAGTTAACTGGGTCACTGCTGTGTCAGAGAATATTGCGGCTGCATTAATGGCTGCAATACCCTCCTGTGACGCACTCGTTGCGGGGCGCCACACTCCCCCTTGGTTGAATACGCTTGTCCCCAAGCGTCACACTACCCACATTACAGAGGTTTTTATATTTTATAACAGGTAATAAACACTTTTATTAATGACAGGTCATTATATGGCATAAAAGTGAAACAGTAGAATAAACAGGTTAACACATTGCGCGGACCAGGCGGGCGGTCGGCTGTCCTTAGGTAAAAGTTCAGGCTGTAGCCGCCAAGTCGCAGTGTTATTTGCAAACAGGAAGAAGTCTCTTGGTGAAAAGTTCAAACAACAAGTCACTTATGGAGGGCAGTGTTCCGGACTCGTATAGCGAACCACCCGTCACAGCATATATGTCGCTCATAGGTTACAATGTCCCCTCTATATAAGTCTCGGTAAGGATGCCCTCGCGGTAGGTGCGATTCCACATCATGGCGCCCCACGAACACTTCAGTACTCACACCCTCCTCCCTTACGAATCCCCACCCGGTGGATAAGTTAAAGATGCTCACCCGTCCGGTTTTACGGAACTCTTCAGGCAATGGAGATTGGCGGCGGGCTTCAGCGCGGGCCTGCATGTTGGCGCGCAGCCGAGCGTGCCACTCCTCCCTTCGGATGCGACGTTTCTCTTCGTCGGAGTGGTGCGGCGTGTGGATACAGTCACTACGGCGTGATGGTTGTTGAACGGCTCGAGCTTGGTGGGCAGTCTGGAGTGGAGCGCGGTTTAACGGAACCGGAGAAGATGTTGCTGCGGCGGCACCCGACCAGTGCACCCGAGCAAATCGCCCGGCAGAAGGATTCTTGGTGTCTCCCCAGGCGAACCCGGTGTAGAGGTCCTCAGCTGGGCTGTAGGTCTCGTCGTCATCATCCTTGATCTCTCCTTCGATGACCACGTCGGGCTACTCGGCTGACGGAGATGATGGAACGGAATCCTCTGGATCGATGGGTGGCTGTGCTGCAAAGTTCTCCTCAGGGTCGTCGTGCAGGACTTCCAGGCTGCCTGCCTCTTCTTCTGTAGCAGCGGGAAGTGGTGTTTCGATCCCGGTCACCAGGTAGGCCTCGGTAATTGCAGAGGAGGCCTCCGGTTCAGGGAGAAACAGGCGACAGTCTCAGTAGTGTGGAAACTAGTCGCGGGTTCCGCAGGTGGAACCAGGTATGTGTCGGCTTCTTCTATGGAGCGTATTGGAAGCTCCGGCTCAGGAACGGGGTCGGCTGCGGTTTTAATCGCTGGAGCGAGCTGAGTTGTGGCCTCCACAGGAATGATGCAGTCTATGGGCTCCAGTGACGAAGCAGGACAGGTGGTGGGTGACGGTGAGGCGGTTGAGAAGCTGGCGACGTCGTCTGGGCCTGGAGAAGCTGTACCCGGTCGGCTCTGCTGCATCGCATGATGGAGTCTTCTGCCTAGGGTCGCACTCCAGCTGCAAATCGTCCACTCCACAGTCTCAAGTAACCGCACCCGGAGGTCTTGTAGAGCCTTTAGCCAAAAGTCGGGGCTGCCGTCTATGGTAAGGGCAGGACCTGGACCCGGTTGGCCGATGGCTGCTCTGGCCTCCGCCTCGACCTCCCGCATTAGGTCTTGGAGTCTCGTGCTGGCCATTCTCTTCTTTAGAGGGAACCACACCCGTTCAACCGGTAACCGTTCTGGTAGAGAGCTGGTGAAGAAGGTCTGTGACACTCCCATTTCCTCTGGGCTTTTGTAGTCCAATGGTGGGAAAAGTCTTTGTGGTCCGCCCCCATGGTTGATTAGAGCAATCATGGCGGACAAAGAGTTTGGCGCCTTTTGCCTTTAGCCCTCCCACAATGAGGGGCGGTGGCTCACCCCTGGGCTTGCACGTGGCGGATTCTTGTGGCGGGAACGCCATCTTGGCCCACGGTGAAAAGGCGGGAAAGTTCTTTTAGGGACGAACAAAGTCCAAATTGTAGACAATAAAGTAATTTTTAAGCACATTATACCCGTTAGGGAACGGGCCTGCTCGTATCCTGTTTGTGACGCCATTTTCTGACTCACCGTGGCCGGGACTCCGGTTTAGACAGGCTGAAGCTCCTTCCTCCTTGTCACGGGTGGGCCGCGCCTGCCGGTAGTGGGGCCCGGTTGAGTGCAGATCAAAAGGTTGAAGACGTCTTGTAGGAACAGATTAAAGGGGTTTAATTTATTCGTGACGCCACCTATGAGTAGTTTCGGTAATCGTTACCGACGCTGCGGAACCTCCGGGGGATGGACAGCAGCAAGATGGAACGCTCCCCACAGGCTGAGCGGTGATCCCCGGAGGCTGGAGCTGCTTAAGATGTTGTGCGGCAGCTGCGGTTACCTTGTAGTGCGGACGGACAGTTCATAAGGAAACACGGACACAGAAAGTCTCTGCAATGGGTCTTTACTGTAACCAGCAGGCAGTACATGGTATACAGTTTACGGGTAGTAGACCGGGTGGTCTCAGCAGTGATAGTGTCCCTCAGAGATCCGTAAGTGTTCCTCCATTCTAGCTAAGTGCTTTGCCATTGTCGCCCAGGAATACCAGATCGGGTACGGGAGGCTGCTTCAATGCCCTATCCAAGATGTGCGTTGTGGATGTTTTGGGGAGCCTTGGGTCCCTCAGTGGGTACACCGCTGGTTACACGACTGGAAGTTGGCTTGTGGTGGGGTGCTCCTGTGAAGCTGCTCCTCCACGCTTCTGGTTCGCATAGCAGAGGTGAACTGCTGCCAGCTTCGGTACCAGTGAACCGACTGTGAGTTGTGGGCACGGGAGTCTTTTGGAACCCGTGGTTAATGATGCCCGATCCCAGTTGTTGAGGTCTCAGGTGCTGACACCCGACCGGTGACGGCCCGGGGGCTGCACGGAGTGCGGAGCCCCTGCTCCTACTCCGAGTTCAAGTTCTCTGTTCTAGACTCTGATCTAGACTACTACTGACTAAGTGTCTGTTCTCCCTACACACTTCCGTAGCACTCCGCCCACCAGGACCCTGGATTGGTCCTCTGTTCTAGGTGATGCATGCAGGGTTGGATCTCAAAGTTAACTGGGTCACTGCTGTGTCAGAGAATATTGCGGCTGCATTTATGGCTGCAATACCCTCCTGTGACGCACTCGTTGCGGGGCGCCACAGTAGCCCCTCAGATCATTAACATATGCCCATGTAAGTTACAAATACATTTTCTTACTCAGTCACAGGGCACATTTAGCAAAGAGAGGGATAGTTAGATTAGTAATAGGAAGGTGCAGGGACAGGTAGTGATAGTCTGGGGGGCTTAATCTAGGTGACATGTTCCTTTCAAACCAGAGAGTAATGTCACACAGAATAATTAATATATAACATTTCCCATGTGTCTACTTTACATCAGCACTATTTTTGAAACATATTTTTCTTTATGGGAAGTTAGAAGGGTTAAAGGTTCATCAGCAATTTCTAATTTTTACAATACAATTTACTAAACCATTTTTTAGGGATCACATCACATTTGAAGTGACTTTCAGGGGCTGGTGGGTGATCAAATACTTTTTTAATGCAATAACATGCAAATGAATTACAGTACAGATCAAAAGTTTGGACACACCTTCTCATTCAAAGAGTTTTCTGTATTTTCATGACTATGAAAATTGTAGATTTACACTGGAGGCATCAAAACTATGAATTAACACATGTGGAATTAAAAAAGTGTGAAACAACTGAAAAAAATGTCTTATATTCTAGGTCCTTTAAAGTAGCTACGTTTGTTTTGAGTACCGCTTTGCACACTCTTGGCATTCTCTTGATGAGCTTCAAGAGGTAGTCACCAGAAATGGTTTTCACTTCACAGGTGTGCCCTGTCAGGTTTAATAAGTGGGATTTCTTGCCTTGTACATGGGGTTGGGACCATAAGTTGTGTTGTGCAGAAGTCTGGTGGAGACACAGCTGATAGTTCTACTGAATAAACTTTTAGAATTTGAATTATGGCAAGAAAAAAGCAGCTAAGTAAAGAAAAGTGAGTGGCCATCATTACTTTAAGAAATGAAGGTCAGTCAGTCCGAAAAATTGGGAAAACTTTGAAAGTGTCCCCAAGTGCAGATGCAAAAACCATCAAGCGCTACAAAGTAACTGTCTCACATGAGGACTGCCCCAGGAAAAGAAGACCAAGAGTCACCTCTGCTGCAGAGGATAAGTTCATCCGAGTCACCATCCTCAGAAATCGCAGGTTAACAGCAGCTCAGATTAGAGACCAGGTCAATGCCACACAGAGTTCTAGCAGCAGACACATCTCTACAACAACTGTTAAGAAGGAGACTTTGTGTTGCAGGCCTTCATGGAAAAATAGCTGCTAGGAAACCACTGCTAAGGACAGGCAACAGGTAGGAGAGAGTTGTTTGGGCTAAAGAACACAAGGAATGGACATTAGACCAGTGGAAATCTGTGCTTTGGTCTGATGAGTCCAAATTTGAGATCTTTGGTTTCAACCACCGTGTCTTTGTGCGACACAGAAAAGGTGAATGGATGGACTCTACATGCCTGGTTCCCACCTTGAAGCATGGAGGAGGAGGTGTGATGGTGATGGGGTGTTACACCAGATGACCTGGCCTCCACAGTCACCAGACCTGAAACCAATCGAGATGGTTTGGGGTGAGCTGGATTCCAGAGTGAAGGCAAAAGGGCCAACAAGTGCTAAGTATCTCTGGGAACTCCTTCAAGACTGTTGGAAGACCATTTCTGGTGACTACCTCTTGAAGCTCATCAAGAGAATGCCAAGAGTGTACAAAGAAGTAATCAAAGCAAAAGGTGGCTACTTTGAAGAAACCTAGAATATAAGACATATTTTCAGTTGTTTCACACTTTTTTGTTAAGTATATAATCCCACATGTGTTAATTCATAGTTTTGATGCCTTCAGTGTGAATCTACAATTTTCATAGTCATGAAAATACAGAAAACTCTTTGAATGAGAAGGTGTGTCCAAACTTTTGGTCTGTACTGTATGTAAATATCATACAATGTGATTTTCTGGATTTTTTTTAGATTCTGTCTTTCACAATTAATGTGTATCTACAATAACAATTACAGGCCTTTCCATTCTTTGTAGGTGGGAAAACTTACAAGATCTGCAGTGTATCAAAAACCTATTTTCCACACTTTCATTGATGTATTAAATGTTGTATTGAATATGTACATTCTACTAATGCTACTAAAGGTCTTGTATTTAATTAGTATGGGATTCTGAAACTCAGCCAAGTAGTAAGCAGTGATCCTTTCTGCAGAACAACACCACCTAGACACATGTGCCTCTGTCAGGTACTGCAGTTTGCACTGTTCTCTGGAATGGACATAGCCTTGTTAGCTTCATCTTCCTTCAGCTACTCAGTGAGGGACTCCTCCACTGAAATCCAACACATGTTGTTCTCCAAGTGTTTGGAATAGTTTTTAATTGTTTGTGCTATTTCTCTAGCACTATTGCCTTTGTAGGTCAATGACTAAGATGCCTTAGCCGATGAAATGCGTCTCTGCTGACTCGCTCCATGTATGTTTTTGATGTACATGGCAAATTTTATGCTGTTTCAATGTAAAGGATTCTTTTATGAAAACCTGACGTATGATGTCGGATTTCTATGGACTCTATTTTCCCCATTATATGTGACAGAAAACACCCAAAAGTGACACCATTACTAAAACTGCACCCATCAAACTGCTCAAAGCCAAATCCAACAAGTTTATTAATCCTTCATGTGCTTCACATGGACTAAAGCAATGTGGAAGGAAAATTAAAAATTTTACTTTTTCCCACTAAAAGGTTACTTTAGCCCCACATTTTTCATTTTCACAAAGGTATCAAGAAAAAATGTACCATAACATTTGTTATTCAATGTCAGCTGAGTAAGCTCATAGTAACCCACCGTGCCAGTGTATATAGTTTGGATTGATTCACCCTTTTATTGACCCCTGCCTTCCTTTCTCCCTCCACCCCCCTTCCCCTTTTTTCCTTACCCGCCTTTTTCCCCTTTTCGGTTTAATTTAGGCTGCACTTTGCCTTCTCCTTTCCTCTCCTTTGATATGTATCCTCTATCTTTCCTTTCCTCCCCTTTTTTATGTGTATCTCGCTAGTGTCATACTATCAACTGATTGTTATTCCCGTTTTTTTTTTTTAATGGTAAATGAACGTATTATTACTTTGATTAACTATTTTGTTGTTTCATTACCAGAATAAAGAGATTTAAACGAGTACACTTATAATCCATATGTGGTGGAAAATTAGTGTTTGGGTGATTTGAATTTATATGTTGATTTTTAAAAAATTTTTAATATTTTGAAGAACAGTTTTTTTTTAACTTTTTATTCATTTTATTTGTCCCCTTAGGGCACTAGAAGACTGCCCAGTCCAATCGCTTCTGCTCTAGAGAGCTGTGCTAATTCACAGCTCTGCACAGCGGAAAAAATTATGTCCTGTGAATGCTGGTGCTAAGCCAACGTTCACAGGAAGTATGTCATGACAGTAACAAGGGTCATCATCTGACTCCTCACTGTCAAGGCAACATATTAGCGCCCGTGATTGCATCATGGGGTGGCTGATGGCAGTTGTGAACAGCGTAATCCTCGCAAGCATGTGTTAGATTGTTCTGTAAGAATTTGACAGCACAATCTAACTAGTTAACCTGGTTTCACACCACGTTTTTTGCATGTCCTGTGCATGTTTTTTACAGGATTCATTTTTGTACAGAAATGCAGAGAGAGTGAGAGAATTTCCAGCATAGATTTCTGCTTTCAGGACCATGGACAGCATTCTGAGCAGGAACTCATCAACTAAAAAAAAAAACAGATCCGAAATACGATTCTGTTTTTCTTCGGACCCGGCGGCTAAAGACTCCCATGTTAAGTACGATGGACCACGCTGGATTCGTTTCTGTCCGGTTTTGTCCACATTTTTCACCGGAGCCCAAAAATGTTGCAGTCTCCTATTTTGGAGACAGTGAAAAAACAGTCAAAAATGAATCCAGCACAGAATACACAAAACCGGATGACCAAATAGGACCAATCCGGCACCATAGCGATACATGGGAGGCAAAACCGGATCCTGTTCTCTCCTGTTAAAACCGGACAGAACAAGATTTCAAAAACCTGGTGTGAAGCCAGCCTTAACAGGAGATCAGAGATCCACCCGTGTCTGTTAGCTGCATATGTTAGCTGATCAGATCAGCTGACATTTGTGGGGAATAATGCAAGCTCAGTGAATCAGCTCGCACCAAAGTCAGAGACAAGACCAATTATGTCTATACGTCTTTGGAGGTGAATAATGTATAAGATGCATTTAAGTAGCAGAATGTTTTTTGACACCATGGTATGTATGGGAGATATGATATCTATCATCTGTAGTAATTGTTTATTTTGGTTTTATCTATTTTTTAAAATTATTATATATTTGTTTAAAGTCCGTTAAGTTGATTAAACCTTTTTGTATGCTACAGGATACATAAATTGTCATGTAAGTAATGCAAAATATTCATGTGATAAGAGCTACATTTTTATCTTATACTTTCATAATGTATTTTGCCACATTTCATTTACATGAAAGTTGCATTTACAAGTCAGTACAGCAGTTGACTCACAACTACTATTATTGTTGTCACATAATATAGAGAGTTTTCGTATCCCAGATTTAACCTTGGGCTGCAGGCATAAAAAAGATATGATGTATATCATGTTGCATATTTCCTTATATTGATAACTGTTTACAGTAATCTAATGGATCCATTCAAGGAACTTTATAAAGAATTGTTAATAGTTGTGATGAGCGAGCATGTTCATCATTGCTAGATACTCGATCAAGCATCGAGCTGATCGGTTATGTAAGTTACTTGATCAAGTATCATGGGTGCTCGAGCGCCATGCTCGAGCCCCACCCCACATGTTTTTAGGCTGTTAGACAGCCAATTAACAGGTGGGGATTGACTGCCATACATGATAATGCCATAGCCATGTTGGCTACTTGCATTACTGTGATCGGCCAAGCGCATTGTGTCGTCTGTTATGCATGACCCAGTGATGCAATGTACAGCACACTCTCCTATGGAAGCAATTCAGGAATAGTTGATCTAGGAGGGAGAGTTTAGATTAGAGCTGGTATATAGGCAGGGTTTAATTGCTATTGGACTAATTGTACACCGCTGCTACGCCATTAAAATAAAGTTCCTTTTCAGGGATACATACGCTGATGAGCAATAAAGGAACAATTTTGCATGCCCAGAAGAATTCAGAAAAGCCAAAGGTGGATTTGTAAATACTAACAAATTATTAAAAATGTAAATGTAGATTTTTTAGGAGCAAAGCAGTAACAATGCAGTGACATGGCAAGAATATGAATAAAAAATCATATGCTAAATAGTTGCAAGTCAAATTTATGTCTGAGCTAGCCAAGGTGATTACCTATGAAAAAAATAGGTAGTCTTCTGCTCAAAGCTGTTGTGCATGATGAGATATGGAAACTGAAACTCAAAACTTTTAAACATTGTTACTCTTTTGTTTGCCAGTGTATTGTCCTTTCTCTAGTAAGATAGATATTGACAGATATTTAGACATATAGACAGACAGACATAATTGCACAACCTCCTGACATATAACAATGTTCTCCATGCGGCTTGTCCTAAAGCTTTTATGAGTAAATTAATAATAAAAAAAAATGTTGTTAGGTTCTCCCTATTCTTGATAGCCAGCCAAGGTAAACCAGACAGCAGCAGACTGATATTATGAAGCTGGGAAGGTCCATAGTTGCTTAACCCTTTCAAGCCTAAAAATTTTGGCGCCTGCCTAGAGTCTTCCCGATTACCCAGGTGTGGTGGCAATTGGGTTAATGGTTTATAGGGTTGATGTCAGCTGTGTATTATCAGCTTGCACCAAGCACTGGTGTTACCAAGGGAGAAGTATCTACACACCAATTAATAACTCAGTAAGTGAAAAGTAATATAGACACACACAAATATTTTATTTTAAAAAACAACTCCTGACTCTTGCCCTGGGTTCACCAATTTATTAAGAAAAGAAAAAAATGACATGAAGATCAGAAGTGGTCTATAAATGGGAACCTGAAAGACATAAAAAGAGAGAGGTAAAAAAAACCAAGAGACAATCCATCATTCACCAATTTATTATTAAAAATAATACCAGCAGCTCAGACATAGTTTATACCACTCCCACAACATCCACCAATTCTGTAGTACAACTTCTGGTGCCTCGTTCACAGAACAACGCCTAACCCCTGGGCTTGTTGCCAGCTGACATTAGACTGCAAGTGTGTAGGGGGTGGGACATTACTTCGGTCAATGTTGTGTTTGTTCTGCATCCTGTCTTTCAACCAGTTTTATTGAGGAAAAAATGCATGTGGCAAACAGATGTAAAACATATAAAACACGCAATTAATAAAGCAAGTGAGAGAAGGTGCGGGATTCATGAGGAAATTCAGCTGCACGAAAGCCTGAACAAATACTGATTGTGTACACATACCCTAGAGGTGGAGAAGGCATATTTTTCCCTTTTTTCTAATTTTGTCTTATATAAAAATCTTTATACAGGATATAATATTTCCTAACCAGAGAGTCAGAAATGCATACATTAATCTGGATCTTTCAGAAAAAATTCTTGAGTTTCCCATTTAACTTCCATTATACCGTACTTTGTACTCAAGTAAAGCCCGTCCTAGCATTCGACCTGCTTGATTCGAGTACCAAGGACTCAAGTATTTTAGTGCTCACTCGCTACTTGGCAATAGTGTTAATATCAAAGACTGCAAGATTAAAGCAAGAAACACATTGGACTTTTACAATAAAGAATGTGTTTCCCCATATGTTCTTTGTCACATAAGGTGTTTAATCTTTCTGTATCAGACCTTGTTTAGGGATATAGTCTTTGTTTCTCTCAGCACTAAGCCTATTTTCTTCATCCTTCAATGTGCTGTTCTTTGCTTAAGGTTTATTCCTGTCAGCTCAGACTAGCTAGACTTCTAGATATATTTGTCAGCTTACATGGCACACTTTGACAGATACATATGTCTGCTTTTTAAAGTGACTATATACAGACACTATGGAAAGGAAGTGCTTTATTATATTCTAATTTTTCTTTATTAAATTCTGATTTTGCAATGTATTTAAGGATCCCTACTGGGAAATGAAAAAAACAAATTGTAATGCAAAATGTCACCTGTTTCTACTGGATTAGGCATTGAAGTGTGCAAGTACACACTAATGTCACACTCATCTGGCATCTCACGTGTTCTGCTCTGGGCCTCTGGCATCCTGCAAGTTTCTGGCCAGGTTGACCAAGTTTCATGTACAACAGAAGAACTGTGCAGTACAGAAATAATTCAGTAGATGTATTACTCCAGAACTTTTAAAAAGTTATGCCAAAATCAATAAAATTTTTCCAAAAGTCTCTAAAAGATATGACTCACCCACCATAGGATATGTGCCCATGCTGCGTATATATTGCAGGTCCCAAATCTGTATGGCGTCCCACTGGTCAGTGCGCCACAGTAGGGGTACTGCACCCACAACAGAGTGTGCAGTATTCCTGTCACAGGGGAGTGTAAAATTGATATGAGACTCCCATCCCAGCACTCACACACTCTAGGGCCAGGGATGATGGGGTTAAATCTTTAGGAAAGCGAACCGGTCCCAGTGGGCTGAGTTAGGTGAGGTGGGAAGTCACACAGGTGGTTCTAGTCTAAGCTGAGGAAAGAAGCAAGGAGGGAGCTTAGGAGCAAATCCCAGGAAGGGTGCCTGAGAGAGGGATGGTGACCCAGGAAAGAAAGGGGAAACCCAGTGCCAGACCACCGGACAAGTCTGGGGGAATCCTGGTCCACCAACACAGAGCCGGCTCCGAGTAACGGTACAGGCGAGTTCACCACTGAGCCGTCGACACTGGGCATTCGAGGGCCAAAATATCAGCCCTGACCCCCCGTCCAGAATATGCAGCCCCACCTGAAGCACTAAAAAGGGTTGATCCCCTTAGAAGAGAAGAAGGGTACCTCATAGCACCCAACGGGCCTGGTAAACAAGTGGGCTGTGCAGGTCAGAAGCGCAAGGATAGTACTGAGGACCAGGAACATAAGGGATAAGGAAAGACAAAATAAGGCATATTATGGGAGTCTCAAAGAGACTTTATCTTCCCCTGTGACTACCCGGCCAGCTACCCCTTGAAAAACTGTGTAACTGTGAACCTGAGCCGTGAACTTTTACAAGTAAAGCACCTGTACAGAGTCACATGGCCTCAGTGCCTCTTTTCTACATAGACTGTTCCAATACCTCCACCTGCAGAGCCGCCTCTCTATGCAAAAGCCCCATCCATCTCCTCATAACCACAGGGAATCAGCTCCACCTGTGGGGAGCTATACCATCCGGTTGCCTGACCATCATCCCTGGAGGTCTACGGCAGCGCTGGTGCAATCACCAGACACCACAGTTGGCGTCACGAAAACTAATTTTATTATTTTTCCCCTTTTTCCAAGTAACCCCAGGGTACGGGTCCGGGCAAGCCACCAGTGACATCCCCACTACGGCGAATGCCTGGATACCCGAGTCCCCATAGGCCCCTGGGCGGGTCATCGACAGCACTGACTAGTATAATAAATGTGAACACTGAAGACCTGTGCCCATGCTGCGCCTTTACCTGCATCTGAAATGCCGCAATTTTTATTGTGGGAAATCTCTAACATGACAATTCTTACTGCGGATTTTGCTGCAATTTTCATCCACTAACTTAACCAGCAACTAGTTTAGAAGCAATGTGTATATATTGTTCTTACAGTATTGAATAACCTTGAGTCTTATGGTATTCTGTACAGCAATATAAAAAAGATACCTACACATTTCTCGTCGAATATGACTGTTTCCCAAGTATGGGCAGTTTATTAGCTGGACGATATCTAGTTATCGTTGATATACATTCACAAGACTAAACAAAAAGAAACAGAATGACAAATTTGAGTGCTACAAATGTAAATGCTGTCTCTAATATATATTTTAAAAACAAAGTTTGATTCATAAGCAGCATTAATATTAGACTTCCGCCTCCACTTTTATTCTTTAGATCTTCGTTCCTTCCATTTCTTTTCACATCATCATTGTGCCCTTGTCAGAGGTAGAGATGTCTTCCCTCCAATAATCACTCTTGTTAACATGATATGTCACTATTTGAGTATTTTCAAGTGCTTGGATACCACGTCAATGATCCCTTTGGTTACAGGTCGTCCTGTCTCTTCAAATTTAATACCAGGAAAACCAACTAATCATCAAAAGAAGATTATTTAATTCAATATATTTTACGCACCAAGTATTCTAACACTGCTATATTGTTATGTTGGGGTATTATCTTGCAAAATTACTTCTATTTCCCACATCATATCATAAGAGATCTTTTATTGTACGTTACCTCAATAACTGCTCTGTTCTCATAGCAACCTTATGCCAGCCTAATTCTAGAAAGGCTCTATAGTGCTATGAACATATCAATTTATACAACTTAGAGCAAGCAAAGCCCCATGCATTTATCATATTTGTTGTGGCCACAAAATACATTTGAGTGGAAATAGCCACCCGCTTTATGTACTGTTACTGTCACAAGCCATTAACACGAGCAGAGTGAGGCCGTCATTTAATGGTCTCATCAAACAGGTCGACGAATATTCTATGCATCCTGTGCGCATAGAGTATTATGTTATTGGCAGCACATCCCCTTTTCACACAGGACAATGTGCTGCCGAGAACAGTGATTTTTTTAGTAAGCTTAAATAGGACCTGTCACCCCCCCTCCTGGATTTCAATCTAAATGCAGCACTGAATGCAGCATGTATGCATAACATGGAGCAGGGCGGGTAAAGGTGCTGATGTCAGGGGCAGGAGGCGAGACAGGGGAGCCATCCTCACCTGTCCCGCCTCCTGCCCGTATGTCAGCACCTTTGCCCGCCCCACTCCGTGTTATGCTGCATACTTATAGCAGGGCGGGAATCTGGCGCTGCTTGCTGCACAAGCGCCAGATTCTCACCCTGCTGTGTGTATACAGCATAACACGAAGCAGGGCGGGCAAAGGCGCTGGCGTCAGGGGCAGGAGGCGGGACAAGCGAGGATGGATCAAAAGACATGAGGGACGCGGTGAGATAAAGGAAAAAGGCGGCACAGAGAAGCAGGGGACGGGAATGGCCCCCGTACATCGAGCCCCAGGGAATACCCTCCTGACTTCTAACAGTATGTTTTACAAAGGCTATATCTCAGGGTACACAGTACACAGACACATGGGGGACCCTTTGCCTGAATGCATTTATATTGAAATCGGGGGGGAGGGGGGGGACAGGTCCTCTTTAAAAATTATTTCACCTAATAAATGATCATCTTGCTGTTTGATAGAAGTCCAATTGTTCCCAACGAATGCTTATTTCCAGATTATTGGCCTTAAATATATGGACATTTTAAAGCTTTTAATAACAAAAACAAAATGAAAATCTCGACCTATGATACAATTTAATGGCTGACAAAACAAAAGAAAAACAATACTGTTACAGACTTTTGAGACTTTATTATGTCATATAACCAGAAGCGGACTGGGCCAGGGAAAGAGGGGCACATGACTTTTGTCTGGTCCCCAAGCAGCTGTGTAGGGCTGCCCAGTCATCTGCTGTACCTTTAAATGTGTACCCTGCTGGCGCAGCCAGCTGCATCACTGCGGACAAGGATCACTTTCCTCTGCCCACCGGAGTGGAGTTTCGATCTGTGAGCAGTAGGGAATGTCAGACATCATGTGACCCTTGTAAGTATGGGCTCTTGAAAGTTATCAGGGCAGGGGATCTGTGTTGTTTGTTCTGTGAGGAGGTGGCAGGAAGCTTCCTCACCTCCTCACAAGTCCATGGCAGGATCCTCTAGCTTTCAACTCAGGCAAGATCAGGTTTTTCAGCAAAAACCTGATCCTTTCAGGATGCAGTTTTTTGCCCATTCACTTTAATGATGTCAGGTAGAATCCGGTTTAGTGATGAGTGAGTACCAAAATGCTCGGGTGCTCGATGCTCGGGCCGAGCATCCCAAGATACTCGTGTACTCGGCCCGAGCACCGAGCCCAATGTTATCCTATGGGAGACCCGAGTATTTTTATGAAATGACCGCCGGCAGCATGTAGAAGCCCTAAAAATGTCACAAAAGTCTCAGAAGAGTGCTGAAATGACATGGCAACACCATGGGTCACTGAAAAGTCACAGCTGTGAACAATGTTGTCCGAGTTTCACGCCAATTTTACGGAGTCTCCAGAAAACCTTCCAAAATGACACTAAAATGAATATTCAGGGTGGAAATGTTAAGGGCACATACCCAATAGTGAGATACAGCTGGTGTATGTTACTTTTTGTGATTACATGAAAGATTTTACGTGAAAACATTGTGCGGCACTCCGATGTCCCTGAGAAGAGACGTACATGAAGCCCTGTCTTGACATAATGTGCCCATTTTGAGGAAGTGGGTATATTGTAGTATTTTCCTTTACCAGGGCAGTCCAAAATTGTGAGGTTCACCAATGACCCATGCATACAGACATGCATGAGGGACTGTAAACCTGAAGTGGGTGTATTGTAGTATAGCCCTTTGGCAGGGCAGCCAAAAATTGGGAGGTTCAACAATGACCCATGCATACAGACATGCATGAGGGCCTGTAAACCTGAAGTGGGTGTATTGTAGTATAGCCCTTTGGCAGGGCAGCCAAAAATTGGGAGGTTCAACAATGACCCATGCATACAGACATGCATGAGGTCCTGTAAACCTGAAGTGGGTGTATTGTAATATAGCCCTTTGGCAGGGCAGCCAAAAATTGGGAGGCTCAACAATGACCCATGCATACAGACATGCATGAGGGCCTGTAAACCTGAAGTGGGTGTATTGTAGTATAGCCCTTTGGTAGGGCAGCCAAAAATTGGGAGGTTCAACAATGACCCATGCATACAGACATACATGAGGGCCTGTAAACCTGAAGTGGGTGTATTGTAGTATAGCCCTATGGCAGGGCAGCCAAAAATTGGGAGGTTCAACAATGACCCATGCATACAGACATGCATGAGGGCCTGTAAACCTGAAGTGGGTGTATTGTAGTATAGCCCTTTGGCAGGGCAGCCAAAAATTGGGAGGCTCCACATTGTCCCTGGATAGAGACGTGCATGAGGGCCTCAAAACATTTTTCCCATTGAAAAGGAGCGGGTCTCCTGTCGTTGTAATGCCCATTCTAAAAGAATGGGCGAAAAAATTTACCACTGTGGGTATAGCTGAAACAACAGCCTAACTATTGTAACGGTCATCATGGTGGCACATGAGGAGAAGGAGGAGCAGTCCAGCGATTAGCCAAAGTCCAGAAGTGTATACCCATGGGTGAGTGGAGGTACATGGCAAATTCCCATAACAAAATTTAAATTCCGCTGTCATTTGCTGGTGGTGTGGTGAAGTCTGGCCCAATCCAGCCCTTGTTCATCTTGATCAGAGTCAGCCTGTCAGCATTTTCAGTTGACAGGCGGGTGCGTTTATCAGTAATGATTCCACCTGCGGCACTAAAAACACGCTCTGACAAAACGCTAGTGGCAGGGCAGGCCAGGACTTCCAAGGCGTAGAGAGCCAATTCATGCCACGTGTCCAGCTTGGAGACCCAATAATTGTAAGGCACAGAGGAATGTCGGAGTACAGTTGTTCGATCTGCAAGGTACTCCTTCAGCATCTGGCCAAACTTAGCATTTCTTGTGGCACTACCCCGCACCTCAGGGGCTGTGGTACGTGAGGGGCTGAGAAAACTGTCCCACATCGTAAAGACTGTTCCCCTACCTCTGGCGGATTGGACTTGTGCCCCTCTCGGCCGTACGCCTTGGTTGTCCACCGATTCCTGACCTATGCCGCTAGCGTTTTGTGAGGGGAATGCTTTGCCTACTTCCGTGACTATGGCCTTCTGGAACTGCAGCATTTTGGCTAACCTCTCCGCCTCAGGAATGAGATACATAAAGTTCTCCTTGTAGCGTGGGTCTAAGAGTGTTGCCAACCAGTAGTGATTGTCGGCCAAGATGTTCTGAACGCGATGGTCACGCGCCAGGCAGCTTACCATAAAGTCAGCCATGTGCGCCAGACTCTTAACAGCCATCACTTCAGTATCCTGACCAACACGATGACTGAACATGCTGTCCTCCTCCTCCTCCTCATCTCCCCTGTCCTCTGGCCAGCCACGCTGAAGCGAGGGTATGACTGGTGTGCATGTCATATCCTCAATTTGGCCAGAGAGTTGCTCCATGTCTTCATCCTCCTCCTCCTCGTCATAGTCCTCCACTGCACGTTGTGATGACATGAGGCTGGGCTTTGTGTTATCACCCACACCCACTACTGTTTCTTGCTCCAACTCATCGCGCTCCGCCTGCAATGCATCATCTTTGTTTTTCAGCAGAGACCGTTTTAGAAGGCAGAGTAGCGGTATGGTGACGCTAATAATGGCGTCATCGCCGCTCACCATCTTGGTGGAGTCCTCAAAGTTTTGGAGGACGGTACATAGGTAGGACATCCATCTCCACTCCTCAGGTGTTATGTGTGGAGTTTGACCCATTTCCCGACGGCTTAGGTGATGCAGGTAGTCAACAACTGCCCTCTTCTGCTCACATATCCTGACCAACATGTGCAGAGTTCAATTCCGCGTGGGGACATCACACACCAGTCTGTGGGCCGGAAGACGCAAACGGCGCTGAAAGCCGGCAAGGCCGGCTGAAGCAGCAGGTGACTTGCGAAAATGTGCAGACAGGCGGCGAACTTTTACCAGCAGATCAAACAGCTCTGGGTATGACTTTATAAACCGCTGAACCACCAGGTTGAGCACATGGGCCACGCATGGAACATGCGTCAGCTGGCCTCACCTCGAAGCTGCCACCAGGTTCCGGCCATTGTCACAACAGACCTTTCCTGGCTTTAGGTTCAGAGGTGTGAGCCAGTGATCTGCCTGCTGTTTCAGAGCTGTCCACACCTCTTCTGCATTGTGGGGTTTGTCACCTATGCATATTAGCTTCAGCACAGCCTGTTGCCGCTTCGCAGAGGCAGTGCTGCAGTGCTTCCAGCTTGGGACTGGTGTGGAGGGTAAAGTGGATGAGGATGTGCAGGAGGAGAAGGAGGAGGCTGAGGAGCATGACATTCCGGAGCTGTAGAGTGTGGGTGACACCTGGACTGAGGTAGGGCCTGCAATCCCTGGTGTGAGAAGGACGTGTTCCGTCCCTCGCTCAGACTGGGTCCCAGCTTCCACAATATTAACCCAGTGTGCCGTCAAGGAGATGTAGCGGCCTTACCCACAAGCACTTGTCTACATGTCTGTGGTTAGGTGGACTTTGGCTGAAACAGCGTTGTTCAGGGCACGTGTGATGCTTTGTGACACGTGGTTATGCAATGCGGGGACGGCACACCTTGAGAAATAGTGGTGGCTGGGGACCGAGTAACGTGGGACAGCAGCCGCCATCAGGTCGCAAGCGCAAGCAGTCGCGAAATGTGAGCATTTAGAACTGTGGCATGTGGGGCGTTGGCAGTGTATTTGCGCCTGCGTTCAAAGGTTTGCTGAATGGATAACTGCACGCTGCGCTGGGACAAGGACGTGCTTGATAGTGGTGTTATTTGTGCGTGGGCAACTACAGGTGCAGGGCCGGAGGCTTGTTCGCGGGCAGCATGGACAGGGGATTGGCTAGCACGCACAACACGCGAAGACGTAGCAGTGACATCAGCAAGCACCGCTTCTCGACTCTGTTGTACTTTCCACAAAGTCGGGTGCTTGGCTGACATGTGCCTGATCATGCTGGTAGTGGTCAGGCTGCTAGTTTTCGTACCCCTGCTGATGCTGGTATGGCAGGTGTTGCAAATGGCCTTTTTAGAGTCATCTGGAGCCAACGTAAAAAACTGCCAGACTCGGGAAGACCTAACATTTGCACAGGCACCTTGTGTCGTGTTGTTGTTCCGGGGAACGGTTGCCTGCCTTCTGCCTGCGGAACACCACCCTGCTTCTTACTGCCTGTTGGGATGCTACGCCTCCCTCCCCCTGTGCACTGCTGGCCTCGCTCTGCATATCCTCCTGCCAGGTTGGGTCAGCTACTGGATCATCCACCACGTTGTCTTCCTCTTCCGCGCCCTGATCCTCCTCCTGACTTGCTGGTAATTGTGTCTCATCATCGTCCACCCCTTGTTGAGATACGTTGCCAACGTTCCCTTCGTGAGAACGTGGCTGCTCAAATATTTGGGCATCTGTCCATACGCTCTCCTCATGACCCACTTCAACAGGAGCTGGCGAGAGGCCAGATTGTGCGAATGGATATGTGAACAGCTCTTCCGAGTGTCCAAGTGTGGGATCAGTAATGTCCGTGGACGTGTACTCGGCCTGGTGGTAGGAAGGAGGATCAGGTTGGGAAATGTGCGGTGCAGTATCACGGCTACTGACACTTGACCGTGTGGAAGACAGGATGTTTGTGGAGGTGCCAATCTGACTTGAAGCATTATCCGCTATCCAAGTAACAACCTGTTGACACTGGTCTTGGTTCAAGAGCGGTGTACTGCTGCGGGCCCCAAGAATTTGGGACAGGACATGCGAGCGAGTAGATGTGGCACTTTGTTGTTGCGAAATTAGTGCTTGCACACGACCTCGGCCTCTGCCTACACCACCATCACGCCCACTTCCTTCTTCCTTGCCAATGCCCTTGCGCATTTTGCCTGTATACAGCTACAAAAGTCTCCTTACTGTTCGGGTCACAGGAAAGCTGCATATGGATAGCCTGCCTGTATACAGCTAGTCAGCTACAACAGTCTCCTGACTGTTCTGGTCACAGGAAAGCTGGATATGGATATTAGACCCTGCCTGTATACAGCTAGTCAGCTACAATAGTCTCCTGACTGTTCTGGTCACAGGAAAGCTGGATATGGATAGCCTGCCTGTATACAGCTAGTGAGCTACAACAGTCTCCTGACTGTTCTGGTCACAGGAAAGCTGGATATGGATATTACACCCTGCCTGTATAGAGCTAGTTAACTACAACAGTCTCCTGACTGTTCTGGTCACAGGAAAGCTGGATATGGATAGCCTGCCTGTATAGACCTAGTCAGCTACAACAGTCTCCTGACTGTTCTGGTCACAGGAAATCTGGATATGGATATTAGACCCTGCCTGTATACAGCTAGTCAGCTACAACAGTCTCCTGACTGTTCTGGTCACAGGAAAGCTGGATATGGATATTACACCCTGCCTGTATAGAGCTAGTCAACTACAATAGTCTCCTGACTGTTCTGGTCACAGGAAAGCTGGATATGGATATTAGACCCTGCCTGTATACAGCTAGTCAGCTACAACAGTCTCCTGACTGTTCAGGTCACAGGAAAGCTGGATATGGATAGCCTGCCTGTATACAGCTAGTCAGCTACAACAGTCTCCTGACTGTTCTGGTCACAGGAAAGCTGGATATGGATAGCCTGCCTGTATACAACTAGTCAGCTACAACAGTCTCCTGACTGTTCTGGTGATAGGAAAGCTGGATATGGATATTACACCCTGCCTGTATAGAGCTAGTCAACTACAACAGTCTCCTGACTTTTCTGGTCACAGGAAAGCTGGATATGGATATTAGACCCTGCCTGTATACAGCTAGTCAGCTACAACAGTCTCCTGACTGTTCTGGTCACAGGAAAGCTGGATATGGATATTACACCCTGCCTGTATAGAGCTAGTCAACTACAACAGTCTCCTGACTGTTCTGGTCACAGGAAAGCTGGATATGGATTGCCTGCCTGTATACAGCTAGTCAGCTACAACAGTCTCCTGACTGTTCTGGTCACAGGAAAGCTGGATATGGATATTACACCCTGCCTGTATAGAGCTAGTCAACTACAACAGTCTCCTGACTGTTCTGGTCACAGGAAAGCTGGATATGGATAGCCTGCCTGTATACAGCTAGTCAGCTACAACAGTCTCCTGACTGTTCTGGTCACAGGAAAGCTGGATATGGATATTACACCCTGCATGTATACAGCTAGTCAGCTCCAACAGTCTCCTGAGGACTGTTCTGGTCACTGGAAAGCTTGGACTCCGATCTGGATCACCCTGCCTATATCCTCCTAGATTAGTCCTGAGAAGGACTGTTCTGGTCAGCAGCAGTTTGCAGCCCTGCTCCGGATCTACCTATGAGGGCCGCAAATCTGTCCCTTAAGCAGCAGCAGACACTCTCCCTACACTGACTGTCTGGATGGCTGTGTGCAGAGCACATCGTGGCTGGGTCTTATAAAGGCTCGATCACGCTGGGCGGGACGGCCAATCACTGCAATGCCACAACTAACAGGGCTGTGGCATTGCAGTGACTGCCAGCCAATCCCTGCATGTGGGCTGGCTCTCTAAAGAGCACCAACATGCAGGGATGAGGACCCCGAGTACAGCACGAGTATCGCGAGATTACTCGGTACTCGCCAAGTAGCCCGAGTACAGTGATACTCGTGCGAGTACCGAGTAGTCACAAGCGTACTCGCTCATCACTAATCTTGTTGCTTGAGGTTGATTCCTGACACCATTAAAGTGAATGGGCAAAAAATTGGATCTTGAAATGATCAGTGAAACCAGCCTACGGCCACTCTGCGCATGATCAGTGGGCAGCAGTTTGAGCCTACTGCAAAGGAAATAATTATTTGATCCCTTGCTGATTTTGTAGGTTTGCCCACTGACAAAGACATGAACAGTCTATAATCTTAAGTGTAGAGTAATAGAACAGTGAGAGATAAAATATCAAAAATTAAATCCAGAAAATCACATTGTCTAAACTATATAAATGTATCTACATTTTGAAGAGCGAAATAAATATTTGATCCCCTACAGACCAGTTAGACGCTCCTAATCAACTCATTACCTGCAGCTGTCTTAAATTGTCACCTGTATAACAGACTTGTCACCCTGCGGCCAACGGGACCTGTCCTCAGGGTGCAGGGAGATCGGGTCCCAGCTGGCCGCCGACACGCCCCTGTGCCCCACAGACATACTAAGTCTGCAGCGGCTCCCCGGCGTCTCTCTCCTGCCTCCTCACTTCCTGAATTCCCAGGGAATGCGCATAAAGTGTGTGCGTGCCGCTCTTTGCAAATTTAAAGGGCCAGTACGCCTTTTCTATGACACCACCTCTCAACCAATCACTGAGAGGTGGTGGGTATTTATGGCTCCCACTTCCTATGGGAGGTGCCTGGGCATCTTTGTAGTTAGTCTAAGTTTCCAGCACAGGTCCCTAGCCGCACATGTGGTTTCCTGTTACCTCTGAGATCCTAACATACTTTTTCTTGATTTCAGTGCTGGATCCCTCCTGTCTGTTTACCTGCAGACCTGTACCACACTTGCTGGTCCTTGGCTACCTTCTAGACCCCGTCGGCTGCCCCAAACTCCATCCCTGCCTTTTCCTCTGGTTCCCTGGTTTCCATGTCCTGTTCGGCCTTGGGCCGGACCCACATGTTTGACTGGTTCATTGGACCTTCTCTGGTTGTGCTTGGAGGAATAACTTTATAGGGGTAACCCTTCTTGTGCTCCCTTAGGGGGACCCCGGTGCTCTGGCCCTGTGGACTTCCCTACCCTGTTTATTATCTGACTCTCTTGTCCAGCTCATTTCTGGTATCAGCCTCCACAGTATCTCCGTGGTCTAGTGGGTCCACTAGTTAGTGCCGCCTATGGTGGTGTGACGGATTTTGCCCAGGCCATGAACCCCGCTGATACCAGATTCTCCACTTAAAAAGAGGTAGCCTGTCTCCGACAGAGTCAGGATCAGCTTGTTACATTGAGGATGAGGATGAGGAAAAAGCCAATATGCTAAATGACTTTTTTCAACAGTATTTACACAAGAAAATCCCATGGCAGACAATATGATCAGTGATAACAAAAAGTCTCAATTAAATGTCACCTGCTTAACCCAAGAGGAAGTACGGCATCATCTAAAAATCACTAAAATTGACAAATCCCCGGGCCCGGATGGGATACACCCCAGAGTGCTGCAGGAATTAAGTACTGTCATAGATAGACCATTATTTTTTAATATTTAAAGATTCCATAATAACAGGGTCTGTCCCACAGGACTGGCGTATAGCAAATGTGGTGCCAATATCAAAAAGGGGACAAAAACTGAACTTGGAAATTATAGGCCAGTAAGCTTAACCTCTACTGTGGGTAAAATCCTAGAGGGTTTTCTAAGAGATGCTATACTGGAGTATCTGAAGAAAAATAACCTCATGACCCATTATCAACATGGTTTTACGAGGGACCGTTCCTGTCAAACTAATCTGATAAGCTTCTATGAAGAAGTAAGTTCTGGACTGGACCAAGGAAATGCAGTGGATGTGGTGTATATGGACTTTTCAAAAGCTTTTGATACGGTGCCACACAAAAGGTTGATACATAAAATGAGGGCAATGGGGATAGGGGAAAATATGTGTAAGTGGGTTAAGAACTGGCTTAGTGATAGGAAACAAAGGGTGGTTATTAATGGAACACACTCAGAATGGGTCACAGTTAACAGTGGGGTACCACAGGGGTCAGTGTTGGGCCCGCTTCTATTTAATATATTTATTAATGACCTTGTAGGGGGCATACGGAGTAGAATCTCAATATTTGCAGATGACACTAAACTCTGCAGGGTAATCAATACAGAGGAGGACAATTTTATATTACAGGAGGATTTATGTAAACTAGAAGCTTGGGCTGCTAAATGGCAAATGCGCTTTAATGGGGATAAATGTAAAGTCATGCACTTGGGCAGAGGAAACAAAAGGTATAATTATGTGCTTAATTGTAAAACACTGGGCAAAACTGTCACTGAAAAAGACCTGGGTGTATGGGTAGATGACAAACTCACATTTAGTGGCCAGTGTCAGGCAGCTGCTGCAAAGGCAAATAAAATAATGTGATGCATTAAAAGAGGCATATATGCTCATGAGGAGAACATAATTTTACCTCTATACAAGTCACTAGTGCGACCACACTTAGAATACTGTGTACAATTCTGGTCTCCGGTGTATAAGAAAGACATAGCTGAACTAGAGCGGGTCCAGAGAAGAGTGACAAAAGTCATTAGAGGACTAAGGGGTCTGCAATACCAAGACAGGTTATTAAACTTGGGGTTATTTAGCTTGGAAAAACGAAGGCTTAGGGGTGATCTTATAATAATGTATAAATATATGAGGGGGACAGTACAGAGACCTTTCTAATGATCTCTTTACTCTTAGGCCTGAGACCGGGACAAGGGGGCATCCTCTACGTCTGGAGGAAAGAAGGTTTAATCATAATCACAGACGCGGATTCTTTACTGTAAGAGCAGTGAGACTATGGAACTCTCTGCCACATGCTGTTGTAATGAGTGAGTCACTACTAACATTTAAGAAGGGCCTGGATGCCTTTCTTGAAAACTATAATATTACCAGTTTATGTATACTAGATTCTTTGATAGAGCGTTGATCCAGGGAACTAGTCTTATTGCCGTATCTGGAGTCAGGAAGGAATTTTTTCCCCCAATGTGGAGCTTAGTGTTGCCACATGTTTTTTTTTTGCCTTCCTCTGGATCAACATGTTAGGCTATGGGTTGAACTAGATGGACTTAAAGTCTTCCTTCAACCTTTAAAAACTATGTTACTATGTATGTTACTATGTTAATATGGAGACCCGGATGCCCGTCTCAGCTCTCTCCAGGTGGCCGAACCCACTAATGCCAATCAACTCGCAGGATTGCACCAGGAACTTGATCGGCAACGGGAAATGCAGACCCACGCGGCAACTTTTCTAGGAATTTCACTGGCAACTTACTGGTTGCAGTGAAATCATGGACACATTGTTCTATCTTGTTGCTCTGTACAAATGGAACAATGTCTCCATGATTTCACTGCAATCAGTAAGTTGCCAGTGAAATTCCTAGAAAAGTTGCCGCGTGTACAGGTACCTTTAGTTGGACCCCACTGCTCTGGCCCTGTGGACTTCCCTTGGGGATCTATCCTTTATTGTACCAAATATACCATGTTCATTATCTTACTCTCTTTGTCCGGCTCGTTTCTGGTATCAGCCTCCACGGTATATCCGTGGTCTAGTGGGTCCACTAGTCAGCTCCGCCTGTGGTGCTGTGACAACACTCCTGTCCACACACTCAATTAGTCAGTCAGACTCTAATCTCTACAAAATGGGCAACACCAAAGAGCATTCTAAGGATGTCAGGGAAACGATCCTAGACCTGCACAAGGCTGGATTGGACTACAAAACCATAAGTAAGACTGTGGGTGAGAAGGAGACAACTGTTGGTGCAATAGTAAGAAAATGGAAGACATTCCAAATGAGTGTCAATTGACATCGATCTGGGGCTCCATGAAAAATCTCACCTAGTGGCATATCCAGGATCATGAGGAAGGTGAGAGATGAGCCTAAAACTATATAGGGGAAATTTGTTAAAGATCTCGAGGCAGCTAGGACTACTGTCACCAAGAAAACCATTGGTAACTCATTATACTGTAATGGATTAAAATCCTGCAGTGCCCACAAAGTCCCACTGCTCAAGAAGGCACATGTGCAGGCCCATTTAAGTTTGTCAATGAACAACTTGGTGATTCTGAGATTGATTGGGAGAAGGTGCTATGATCAGATGAGACACAAATTGAGTCAGACTCTAACCTCTACAGCTTGGGCAAGACCAAAGAGCATTCTAAGGATGTCATGGAAAAGATCCTATAGAGGATAGAATCAAACTCAACCACTGTTAGGTGTTCATGGGTAACATTTTAATCAATAATAGTTATACCTAAACCCTGGCACACATCAAAAAATGGAGGACATGATGGTTGCTTTTCAAGTGTTTTTTTTTGTGAAAAAAATGTATGGTTTCCAAAATACCGACGTTTCGGCTCGGACATGAGACCTTCCTCAGGAAGACAATCTGTACATATAGAATCACAGAAACACTAAATTACGATCAGTTTGAAGATGTAATGATCACAACATAGTTATAGATGAATTCTTGGAAAATCTAGGAAAGGTGGTACATATTGTGTATGTAGTGAAAAAGGACCCGATTGGTAAGGTGCTGTGTTTGTATGAGGAAGAAGAGAAAAAGAGAAATGAAGGGGGAGGTGAGAGGAAGGTAAAGCCATCGAGTTCAGGGGGGGGTTACCGATAGAGATGGAAACAAAAAGGTGTAACGGAGAGATAGTATATGGAGAGAAATTATTCATCTCTTAGGAGTGATGCTGAGATTTCTGATTGATATATGCCCTTAGGGTAAGGTTACAATGTACTATGGAAAAAGAAGTGTTTCTGTGATTCTATATGTACAGATTGTCTTCCTAATGAAGGCTCATGTCCAAGCCAAAATGTCGGTATTTTGGAAACCATACATTTTTTGCATTAAAAATGACTTTTAGTTTTGTGCCATGTCTGTGATCTGCTTTTTTTCTACAAAATTAAACAACTGAATGGACATCCTCCGAGCCAGGTGATTCCATAATTTTTGGGTTGTAGTATAGCACAAGACTGATCTGCTCCAAGCTACAAGACATCACATCACATACTTTAATACATGGATATGTATATAGTGATCCTGTCCTGTACAGGAGTCTGTATGGTCAGGTCAGGATGGATAGGGGGGCATGGTGTGATTTATGGTTACACTTTTAAAACTCACATAGATCGGGAGCCATTGACCTCACACTGGCTCACTTAATTCTCTGAGGCACACTCCCTAAGGAATAAATATTAATGTAGTGCATCATTTATCTGCACACAAGGAAAGTTCAGTAGAAATCACTCACATGGAGAGCTGTAGCCTTCTGTCTGCTCTTCTTGTATGCAGCAAAACAATGTTGAAATAAACACAGAACCTCTCACAGACAGCTCAGCTTTGTGCTCAGACCAACAGATGGAGGAGACTGTCTTATTGATATCTGACGTCACAGCTTGGCTAGGTACATGCCGCAGTCTCTCCCTCCTCCTCCTCAGAAGCACAGCAGCAAAATAAGAATTAAAGTGAAAAAGAAAACGGGGGGGGGGGGGGGGGAGCTATGAATGCAGGGAAGGAGTGAAAAAAAAAAATGGACGTTTACATACTGCAGACTATTAAGCAGTAAAAGTAGTAGACCTGCTATTGAAGCTAGCTGCCTGCGGGTGTGAAGGTGCTTATAGCAAAAGAACTACAAAGGGTACAGTAATGATTTTTACATATTCTGAAAGGGCTGCCTGAGCACTATTCAATGGTATTATTAGTATCATACTGAAAAGTTACCTGACAGTCCTTCTAAAGCTCATAAATTTATTCAGAACCTTAGGGTGTGTTTTACCCAACATCACCATCCATTTTGTTTCTCTTTTGTGGAGTTCCTGCTTGTAATTACCTCCCCCAAATACTCTATCTATCCCTCTAATGTTTAAAACCCTAGGGTTACATTGGTGTTTATCAAAAAAGTGTCTTGGGACACTATAAGCTCATCTGGATTTTTTTATCCTTCTGCATTAATCACATCACAAAGTGTTCCAGAATGCACACCCCCAACAGTTTGGTGGGGTTTTACCAATATATATCATTCCACAAGGTATTTTTTTCATATGGTATATCATCATGTCAATTTACATGTGATATGGTATGAAATGGCAAATTCTGTTGCCCTTTCCATACAGGACAAGCAGAACAGTCCTGCACATGGGCGAGCCCCAGCATAGTCTCCCAAAAAGCAAAAAAACCATTAGAGGGAGGCACATAATGGCTCCTTTAATAGATCTTTCAAGCCCTTTCCCTCTTCCATGTAACAGAAGCTCAATTGGTCAAATGTTCTGCTTTGGTTGTCATCCATTTGCAGGATTGTCCCAATGTTTATCTAGTGTCAAGTCAATCTCCTGTCAGTGAGAATTAAATTGTGGTAATAAATCTAATTGGTTGGGTTTAGTCTGGCTTTCCTGGTTTTACTAGTCAGTAGTTGTTCTCTGTTACAGTTGCAGCCTTTTTGACCCTTCCTTATGCAGTGGTTTTCTATTGCCTGTTTTTTAGGTTTTTTTTGCTAGTGCATTCGCCAAATTTTTTAGATGCGATTCAGAACAGATTCTTTTCATCCAGATGAATAGAACTTTAGGGATAGCTTTTAAAGGTTTGTAGTCCTCCTTAAGAGGCAAGATAATATAAAGAAATTTTTAAAAATCTGTTGATGACATGACTGCATGGCACTGTCTGATGTTTCCTGCATGCGCCTTCCCCCACAGGGCAAAATGCCAGGTGGCCTCCACTTTGCAGGAATACCCAGCGGGGCAGAGAGCTGATTACAACTCAATCTGCTCAAGTCCAGGGGCAGTCACAGCAATGGTATTTTGTTTGACAGGGTGCTTATACCTTTGAGTGAAGGGAGGCAGTGACAGACAAGGTGAGGGCATTGAGACGAGTGAGGGTGTCAATGACTGAAACCACACACCTTTGTGCCTGAGCGCTATTAGACTGAATGCCTGCACTGGAACAGGGTGCTGGGTAGCTGCAGAAATTTCAGCAATGTCTTTTTTTTTCCCCCAAAGTGTGCCCACCTCGGGGAGAAAAAAACGAGCCTCCTAGATAGATGCTACCTTCCCTGTAGCCTCACGGCTATGCTGACGAAAAAATAAGAACGTAATGGCTTTAGAATAAGAGGAGGAAAAAATGAAAGCGCAAAAAAACTCCCAGTCAGGAAGGGGTTAATGTCGAAATGGTCAGTGAAAACAAGTTAAAGAAATAGAAGTCTGTTGCTGTCTCTGTACTCCAAACAAAATTGATAAATTAAAATGCAATGCTGTCAGTCCGAAATAGGAGAGACTGCTCTCTCTAAATGTCCAGCGGCCATGGTCAATGATGACAAAATAATTGGTAGATGGAGTATTCTTAAGAGCATGCACTGACTGGTGTATAGCCAGCATAAACTCGCACGGGATCACATTGTAATGTCCGGAATGACTGCGGCTCTCCTGCCCACGAGGGCAGCTTCATGGGGAGCCGCAGACAGTGCTTCCATTACAATTTGGGCCTCATGTGAGTTATACACCAGTGAGAGTGGCACCCTAGGAATAATTTAAAACAACTAGGCTGCAACCCGAAGAATGGACCTTCAAGTTATGTATTCTCACACTTGCTGTACCATTCTTAATACAGGAGAGATAGTAGGAACTTTGAGAGGTTTTAAATGCTAGGTGGGCAGAATTGAAACAGAGGAGGTGAACATTTAGGGACGCAGAAAAGACAAGAAATAAAATAAAGTTATAGAGGAGTCCTTATTTTTCCAATAAAATGGTTTTACCAAACAAAATGGCCATTATACAAGAAGAAATCACACTGATAACTTATCGTTTCCTTTAATCAATGAAAAAATGCCACTGTGCCCCTATTAAAATTTAAACAAAAAACTAAAATGAAATCAAATGTCCCAAAATTTAAACGTAACCTTAACTTTTCGACTGGGCGAAAATTTGTTAAAAAGCCAAAGTTACAGATTTTTTATCAATTCTAATTTAAAACGTGAACATAAGTTTTTCAACATCAATTACAGTTTTCTGGTAAAAGTAAAATTGCACTAAATAAGGGTCAAAAAATTTGCTGCAATAAGTATTCGAGGGTAATTGTTTATTTTAAAGTTTTTTTTTTTTGCATTTTTACGGACTTATAGAGCATATCATTTTGTAGTTTTCGACATTTTATTGTTTTTCCCCAAGGGCCCCCCTTAAAAATTTTCAGAAAATTTTTTTGGCTGCAAACAGGGAAAAAAAAAATCCTTTTAGGCTTTTGGGATTTCAGCTACATTAAAGGTGATCCACGAGACTCACACAAGCACGGCACCCATCCCACGCAGGAAATGCCCTTTCGTGCTGCTCCGCAGATTTGTGAATCCACCACATCGGCCTTTTAAGCGCGAGACACCACCCACGCCTGGCCGAGTGCGGCGTCATAAGTGCCGGCCAGAGGGGAAACGGGGAAATTTTTAAAAAACGGGCGGTTTAGCAGCCGGAGGGCCGGCAAAAACAACCTCAGGTCAAACACAGCCCCTTTGCCAAATAGGAGCAAAGGGGGCATAAAAATTAATGTTTCAGTAAAAAGGGGGGGTTTGGGTACAAAAGGTTTTTTGGGATCCCCTGAAAATTAATTGTGGATCACCTAATTTTTGTGGAAGCAACCAGAGAATTGGGCAGCCAAAGAATCTTGGAGCCGGTGGGGAAATTTTGGGTTTAAAGCAGAATGGGGCTAAAATCACTTTCCCGAGCAAAGAACGGGGAGGGTAGACAGAGATGAGGGGGGAATTTTAGGGGGGGCTCAGTGAAGGGGTTTGGGGGAAACAAAAGGGGTTTAAAGGGATCCAAAGTGTTAGGCCCATGTAATACGGCAAGAAAAGCGTCTGAGTAACGGTTACTAGTAGGGGATCCCCAGCGCTTTATTAAGTGGGCGGAGGGGGAGGTCTAGTGCAGGGGGGGCCAACAAAAAGGAATTTCAATAGCAAGGGGGGGTGAATCAGGACCCGGAGGTTTTTGTGGTTTCCAAGGGGGGCAAGGGGGGTCTATTTTGAAATTTCCCACCTCTTTTCCCCTTTGGTGCATTCTGGGGTTGATCCCATGAGGTCGGGTCCGCCTGCGCATGCGCATTTGCCAATCGGGGAAATCTAACCCCCCAATGCACCAGGCCGGAATGAACCCCGGCCCCTTTCGTAAAGAGGAGGGGGGAAATTTTAAAATAAAGGGAAAAAGAACAAATGATGACGCCCAGCAGAGGGTAAAAGCGTAGGGGGGGAGAAGGACCCCGGGCCCGCCCATCGCATCAAGGATGCGACACATAAAAATATATAATCATTTCTTTTAAATTTTTTTGGCCGGGTTTTGGGGACACAGGTTGGGTTTGGGCAGGGAAGGTGCAGGGCAGGAGGGTAGCAGGGGGGGTAAAAATGTCAGGATCCTTTAAGGAAAATCATTAACCAGTTTGGGTGGAACAGGAATTACCTTTTTGCATCCCACTTTTGGCCCCTGCGAACAAAGTTTTTTTGTGACCCCTTACCTCAGGGGAAAGGGCCCGAACCTCCCAAGGGGAAATGCAACTGGGCCCCGGTCCAATTTTTTACACCCAAAATTTTTAAAAAGGGGGAGACCACAGTTTTGTACCTGAAAATGCAGGACAGATTACTCCCCGCTCATGGGCCTTTTTACGGGGGGGGAATATTGTGACGGTTCACAAAGTTTTTCAAAATTTGCCCGCAACCCTGCCCCGGGGACATGTTCTAGTGTGTCAGCGGATTGGTGACTTTCGCTCTTCTTTTCTTTGTTTTTTCAAAAACCCTATGCTAGGGGAAATGCCCAAGGCCCCTATAGCTAACCTTTTATTATCATTTTCTATCCCCGTTACAAGAAAAAGTAACGATGGAACATTGTCCTTTTGGGGATCCAACAGGGGATCATCCAGTAAACATGACATAAGAACCAGGAAAATCAGCTTTCCAGATCACCCCCTATATTGGCTCATGGGTACCACCCCCTTTCCCCCAGGCACAAGTTGTTTTCGGGGGTAGGGAATTTTGTGTCCACTGTATGCACCCCCTACACATTAGTGAGTCGTGAACTGATTTAGTGCTGCCCTTTGGGAAACAGGCCTTTTCATCGACACCCCCTCCTCCAAACTGTCCCATGGTGGACCTTTTTCCTGTGCATTGGGGTTGGAAGCTACCCTCCAACCTGCGTTCAGACAGACCGCTATTTAAGGTTCCTTTCCCCTTTGCCACCAAAACCCCATGCATCACTCCCCCCCAAGCATTTTTTTCCGCTGCATAACATTGGAATAAGTGATTAGGGGTCATCTGTGTAACCTTTGGTGACAATTCAAACTGAACATACACACAAATCCAGCTGGAGGACCACTATTGGTGGGAAGTGGTGTTGGTTTCCCAAAAAAAAATTCCCCCTGTGGGCTGACGCAACTGACTTTCCTCTGATCATCCTCCAAGGTAAAGTGGAGTTCCACCTTTTGGGAATCGATTTGAGATGGTGAACAAGAAGGGGGAATGATCTGCAGATCCAACAAGGCAGCGCGGGGGGGGAAGGGAAAGGAAGCCCCCCTGCCCACACCCTTTCACCCGAGACATACACATTGGGGAATTTTTTTAAGGGGGTCGCACCCCAAATTTAAAGACATCGCCCCAAGGGAATTTTGGGCAAACGGGGGGGGCCCTGGCTTTTAACAGATTTTTCCCAATTTTTGCAAACCCCTTGGTGGCCTTCAGGTTTCTGCCCAATACACCATCGTCTGCTTTAAAAAGCTTCTACACCCTGGGCAGTGTAAAGGGTTTTTCACCCGGCGATGATTTAAGAAAAGCGCTTCATTCCCCACCCCCCCTTTCCCCCGGTGTGCTGAAGTTTCTGGTGCAGGCTCCCTTTTTAAAAGAGGAAAAAGTGGGTAAGGTGAGGCAAATTGGACTGAAAATGCCACAACCTGGGGGGGTAGGGGAAAGGGTAGAACGCCTTTGGAAGCCCACCACGAAATTTTTCCCGGGGGCCGTTAAAAGAGGAACACCTTGCCGTCTTAAGGTTCATGTAGGGGGTAATATAAATTTCCTTTTTGGTTGCGCAGTGCACCCTATTTGGTCAATAAATGTGTGGCGGGAAAGAGGGATATCTGGAAAAATATAGCGGGGGGAAAAAGTACAAGGGAAAAGCCCCGACATCAGTTTTTTTTTAACTGTTCATTTCCACCAGCCATAATAGCAGCATTAGGAAGGCCCCGTAGCTTTTTAAATGCTGTCATTCAGGACTGGGCTCGTGGGGGGTAGGGTGGGGTTTTTCCCCTTTTTTTTGAGGGATTTGGGGGATGGAAGCTGAAATTTTCCATGGGATGCAATAACATGGTCGATGACATGAGGGTTATGGGCCCGCAGTCCGGCCCCTTTTTGGGGGGGTCATCGCACCAAAATTGTGAAGAAGGATCCTGTTCATGGGAGGGGGGTTTTTAGGGGAACAGAATGTTTTTCCCCACTTAGGCTCTAATGGCACATTAAAATCACCCGCGTTTTCCTCAGGCTTTTTGAAGAAAAACCATGGGAGGATTTTGAGCGGTTTTACTGTGCTGATTCAGTACATCAGGCATAGCAGCCAAAAGTACAATCCGGGGACGGGGATGCCCGGATTTTCCCCGGTTTCCCCCATCCCAATACCACGTTTTGGGGGGAAATACAGTTAATAACTGAGATTTAGAGTGATCGATGATGTCCCTCCGCTTAGGAGAGGGGGTGACCGGGGGGCCCCCCTACTCAAAAAGGGAAGGGGAGTTAGGGTGGATATTTGAACTTGCACCCTAACTCCCAGGGGTATGAACATCGACTATGCCCCCAACGTGGTTGTTTATTGAGGTAGAGCTGATGAGTCCTTGTATGTTCATCTGTGTTTTTTAATTTGTCGTTTTAAACTTTCCCCATATTTTATTTTAGTTTGGGAAAAGAGTTATGTTTCCCCTTTGGGAAAAATTACTATGATCCTGAGTTATATAAAAGGGTATAAATTGATTTTTTTAATAACAGTAAAGAAATGGGATACGGGTCGAGGTTTGGAGAAAACCCCAGTGTGGGGGTGTATTTAGGGAGATGTTGCATATTTTTTATTATGGAACCATTTAGGGTATTGTATATACTGCCATTAATTTAGTGGAATCATGTATTTTTTAAACCCATATGATTGATGTAGCATGGTGAGTTGTTGGTCCATATTTCAAAGACATATATGTTGAAACTGATAGATGGACTGTTAGTCCACCCCTCTAAAAATAAATAAAATATGAAATTTGGAATTATAGATATTAATATGGTGGCCCCGGATGCAAGTCCACTGGGGAGTATAGTATTTTAAATTTTATTTTAATACAAATAGTCTGAAATATTGTTTTGCATAAATTTAAAATCTGATGGTGCTTTTTGTTTAAAATTCACCATGCTGCGACCCTGTAGTCATTATACTTGGGGATGTATGTGAGAAAGGGGCCCTTGTTAGGATATGGGATTTACAATTTATATAAAGGGGGTTTTTGTATTATCTTATATCATCCCAAATGTTATTATATTGCTTTTTTTTGTTTTCCCCCCTTTTTTTTGAAAAAAATGAGTTAATGAGTTTAGACGCCCTGGGGACATACATTCCCCTTTATGTAAATTTCCCACTCATGATTAAGTTTGTATGTATTTTGTACTTATGATATGCCCCCGGGAAATCCTTTTCTTGACCCTTTTCCTTTTTTAGACTGTTTCGTTTGGTTTAAAACATTGGTGGTGCTTCAGGTCCCCGCCATTATACAACACTGTGCATTATTATCAATGGAGACGTACGCCACCCGGAATTACGTTATCCCGCCGCCTACTTGTATAAAAAAGTGATGGACGGGGGCTTAACCTTATGGGCAGGAGGGCGCCAACGCATGCCCAATAAAACATGAGGAAGCAAAGGGGTAAACTATGACGTGAATGCAGTCCCCCGATTGGTGGGATAACGCTGGACCCGGACAGAGAATGTTTTCACTTGATTAGGGGGGAAGGGGGGGGTAGCGGCGATGAGCGATCAAACCCATTCCTTAGGCCTGGAAATTTTTAGTTTCCCTTTTGGGGATTTATGGGGTAGTAAGTTTTATGTATTATCTCTTTGGGAGATTTTTAATTTTGTTTACTATGTATCTGTATGTGATTTGGGGTATTTCACTTTGGGGGAAGGGGCTACACTATATAAATTTAAAATGTGTTGGTAGGAAAAAATATGCACTTGAAAAAAGGTCTGCGTTTCCCCAAAAAAAGTGTTTTTTGGGGTTGACAGGGAAAAAAGTTTTGAAAAAAATCGGGTTTGGGTTTGATTTTTAAAACTAAATGATTTAAATCACAAATTTTAAAACACTATTTAGTTTAAAACTTGATTTAAAACAGGGGATTTTATTATTATTTTTATTATTATTATTATTAATTTATATAGCGCCCTTATATTCCAGGGATTTAAATCAAAGTTTTCCCACCTAAACTAGTTCCCTTTCTACTTTAACATGCAAGCGATGAAGTTTTTTTGAATCACTTTTTATATTACTTTTTTCTCCCCCCGTTTAATGGATTAAACATTCATAAATTTTGGGCAACCCCTGTTCTGTTGTTCTTAGGAAGGAGAAAAATAATCCTGACCTTAATAACAATTTAAATAGATTTTTTCAAATGAAACAATAACAACATTACGCATAAGTTATTTGCTTAAACAAACATCCCTGTTTAACTAAAATTTTGGGTTTTAAAAAAAATATATATATATATTAAGAAAATTAGGGCTGTCAGCCCCGCCGACACATGGAAAAAAATTAAAAACTACTGTCCCTGCTGTCCTCTGTAGCTCACTTGTCGTCTTTTTCATCAAACAAACTTCTTCATTGTTCCTTAATTCATAATCTGGAAAAGAAAAACCCAAACTTTTCCCGCTTTATTGGGGCCCCAAAAAATTTCTCAATTTAGAATGAAT
>JARQOC010000002.1:577309123-577348056 GCA_033576535.1 Allobates femoralis
ATTGAACTTGCAGGGCACAGAGCAAGCAGCAGAGCGAGTGGCAGTGAAGTGTCAATGAAGGGGCCAGAAGTAATAATACAGCAGTATCGCGGCAGCCCCCTGCACAGGACCACCGGCATGATTCACTGTCCACTGTGTCGGGGGCCGCACTGACAAGCCCCAGGGGTCGCATGCGGCCTGCGGGCCAGGTGTTTGAGACCCCTGCTCTACAGAATCAGATCACATATTGTCCATGCGCATGAGTGCTCCACTCACAAGACACAGTGATCTCAGTGAATATGACACACGGCCATTGCAGCAGACAAGTGGCTGGAACAGTCAAATGCTTATACTATATAGCAAATCACAGTCTGAGCCAAACTAAAGCTCTCTCCCCTCCACAAATAACACCTACCAGCCATCCACAGGTTAGGTAACAAACTGTGTAATGAGACATGCAGATAAACCTCAACCCTCTTCAGTGGTGTAATTAGAGTTAGATGGGCCCGATGCAAAATTTAAACCTGATGCACACATCGTTCAGATATATGGGACCCGTGTAACGTTCTACTTCCTATATAGACTCACAAATTGAGTCCTCTCCCCCTCTATTATGCATTAATGTCCCTTATCCTGCTATATATGTTCCTCCTCTTGGAATTTGCACTATTCTGTTTCATATGGTCCTCCTCCCACCCCATGTCTTTGAATTATTATAATGCACCTCCATTGTAGTTCATATAGTATAATGCAGCCTCATAGTCCTCCATATAGTATAGTGCAGCCTCATAGCCCTCAATATAGTATAATACAGCCTCATAGTCCTCCACACAGTATAATGCAGCCTAATGGCCATCCATACAGTATGATGCAGCCTCATGGTCCTCCATACAATATAATGCAGCCTCATAGTCCTCTATGCAGTATAATGTAACCCTATAGTCCTCCTTACAGTATAATTCACCCCCATAGTCCTCCATATAGCATAATGCAGCCTTATAGCCCTCCATACAGTATAATGCACCCTCACAGACCTCCATACAGTATAATGCACCCCCGTAGTCCTCCATACAGTGTAATGCAGCCTCATAACTTTGCACATATTATAATGCTTTACCTTCCTCCTCCCCCCCCCATAATCATCTGGCCATCATGTACCCACTTATTAAAAAAAATACATCTGTACTCACCTCTACCGGTTCCCTCGCTGCTCCGATCTCCCTGCAAAAACTGAAAACACAGGAGGGGCGGTGCTGCTGTGCATTCCACTGTGGAAACTATAAAGTAGGAAGTGCTGCCTATTCCTAGTGTGGAGGAGGCGGCACCAGCCTGCTATATGCTTTCCTCAGTGGAACACAGGTGGTGAGGGAAAATGATGGGTGGCAGCAGTGAACAGATGGTCCGCCCCTAGGATGCAGTGGGGTCTCTGACACACTGGCTCCACAGGGACACATATACAGTTAGGGCCAGAAATATTTGGACAGTGACACAAGTTTTGTTATTTTAGCTGTTTACAAAAACATGTTCAGAAATACAATTATATATATAATATGGGCTGAAAGTGCACACTCCAGTTGCAATATAAGAGTTTCCACATCCAAATCGGAGAAAGGGTTTAGGAATCATAGCTCTGTAATGCATAGCCTCCTCTTTTTCAAGGGACCAAAAGTAATTGGACAATGGACTCTAAGGGCTGCAATTAACTCTGAAGGCGTCTCCCTCATTAACCTGTAATCAATGAAGTAGTTAAAAGGTCAGGGGTGGATTCCAGGTGTGTGGTTTTGCATTTGGAAGCTGTTGCTGTGACCAGACAACATGCGGTCAAAGGAACTCTCAATTGAGGTGAAGCAGAACATCCTGAGGCTGAAAAAAAAGAAAAAATCCATCAGAGAGATAGCAGACATCCTTGGAGTAGCAAAATCAACAGTTGGGTACATTCTGAGAAAAAAGGAATTGACTGGTGAGCTTGGGAACTCTAAAAGGCCTGGGCGTCCACGGATGACAACAGTGGTGGATGATCGCCGCATACTTTATTTGGTGAAGAAGAACCCGTTCACAGCATCAACTGAAGTCCAGAACACTCTCAGTGAAGTAGGTGTATCTGTCTCTAAGTCAACAGTAAAGAGAAGACTCCATGACAGTAAATACAAAGGGTTCACATCTAGATGCAAACCATTCATCAATTCCAAAAATAGACAGGCCAGAGTTAAATTTGCTGAAAAACACCTCAAGAAGCCAGCTCAGTTCTGGAAAAGTATTCTATGGACAGATGAGACAAAGATCAACCTGTACCAGAATGATGGGAAGAAAAAAGTTTGGAGAAGAAAGGGAACGGCACATGATCCAAGGCACACCACATCCTCTGTAAAACATGGTGGAGGCAACGTGATGGCATGGGCATGCATGGCTTTCAATGGCACTGGGTCACTTGTGTTTATTGATGACATAACAGCAGACAAGAGTAGCCGGATGAATTCTGAAGTGTACCGGGATATACTTTCAGCCCAGATTCAGCCAAATGCTGCAAAGTTGATTGGACGGCGCTTCATAGTACAGATGGACAATGACCCCAAGCATACAGCCAAAGCTACCCAGGAGTTCATGAGTGCAAAAAAGTGGAACATTCTGCAATGGCCAAGTCAATCACCAGATCTTAACCCAATGGAGCATGCATTTCACTTGCTCAAATCCAGACTTAAGACGGAAAGACCCACAAACAAGCAAGACCTGAAGGCTGCGGCTGTAAAGGCCTGGCAAAGCATTAAGAAGGAGGAAACCCGGCGTTTGGTGATGTCCATGGGTTCCAGACTTAAGGCAGTGATTGCCTCCAAAGGATTCACCACAAAATATTGAAAATAAAAATATTTTGTTTGGGTTATGGTTATTTGTCCAATTACTTTTGACCTCCTAAAATGTGGAGTGTTTGTAAAGAAATGTGTACAATTCCTACATTTTCTATCAGATATTTTTGTTCAACCCTTCAAATTAAACGTTACAATCTGCACTTGAATTCTGTTGTAGAGGTTTCATTTCAAATCCAGTGTGGTTGCATGCAGAGCCCAACTCGCGAAAATTGTGTCACTGTCCAAATATTTCTGGCCCTAACTGTACATGTGAAGTAGATGCTGGGGTTGGTGGGCACGGGCCCCTGTGTCTCCAGGCCCAGTCACAGTCACGACCCCTATTGTTACACCCCTGAGCGTCTTCCTTATTGCTAGTAGATATGACAGGATGCGGTAAAAGTATGGAATGATGCAACAGTGTATAAGAATATATGACTGAAATGTACAAAAACTCATACATTCAGCCGCATTGTATGAGACAATACATATTCTCATCTTACTATTTATACTTGAACAGGGATAACTAGGAACAAAGATACAGGTAAGGGATTTATGTTCTCTCATCAGAGGAGAAGATGAAAACGATTTCTGTCTGAGGTAAACACAATGCATTGTGGGATACTTCCCATACTACAATGCAACTGAACTAATCAGATACATGAAATCGCCAGCAGGTGGCCCCTGTCAAACAATGAAATGCTGTAATGTATTAATTACAGATAACACATCAATTACATATATTATATTAATTTCAAGTACAATATTATGAGCACAAAGAAAAAACAGTTACAGTACTAATCAAAGACTAATTCTAAGAGCAGCTGAATTATCATCTGGGACAGAACTGTAACAAATCTATGATTGCTGAGAATCAAACTAATGGGACGACTCACAGACCTTGATCCCAAGAACAAGGGGGCAAAAGTAAACTGTGAATAAAGCGAGTCCACTGCTCCAGGATCCTGTCAATAAGGCTGTGGACACACTGTTGTATGAGGATCAAATCACACTGCCTGGATGAGCTGGCGGCTGTCCTGACCCCAAAAATGACAACTGCATAGAAAGACATGAAGCTGACACTCTTAGGTCAGGAGAGCCACACCCAGTCCAGGTATTTTGATGCAATCCTCCCGCAAGCTATAAACTAATGTGACTCCGCCTAATAAGTATATATCGTTATTGCAGTAATGGTCAAACATGTTCACTAACACTTCTTTCACATCAGTGAGGGCCTCAGCAGTGATATACAGTCCCAGACAAAAGTTATGTCGCTTATTCATGTTATGTAAATAAAAGCTTATAACCGAACGTTAAATTCATCCATTGGTTTTATAAATTACTCTTTTGAAAGCTGAAAACCTCCCAAAACCGCCAATTTATTTTCTTAACCTAAACCACATTTGGGAGGGTTTCAGCTTTCAAAAGAGTAACTTATAAAAGCAATGGATGAATTTAACGTCAGGTTATAAGCTTTTATTTACATAACATGGATAAGCGACATAACTTTTGTCAGGGACTGTATTAAAGGGTCGATTCATCAAAGCTTTCATGCCATAAAAGTGGAGTAAGAGCTTTTGCAAAGGTGCAAAATTGTTGCAGAAAGTGGAGTTGCACAAGCATGTTGTGACTTTTGGTATTTTATGCCACTTTAGACCACCTCTGCCAAAAAGGACGGGTACACGGCTATATCAAATGTCGAATGGATCAAATCTTTTGGTGCTTTCTATGCCAAAAATTCTACTCTAGTCCAACCCAACCTTGAAAAACATCAGGTATTTTTGGCGTTACGTGGACGACATTTTCATTGTTTGGGATGGTTCAGAGGAGAAATTAAAAAACTTGATTTAGCTCAATTAGAATACTATGAATATGTCGTTCATGTGCAGTGATAAAAATTTAGAATTCCTAGATGTAGCCTTAAAGGTTAAAGAGGGGACTTTGGTCACCAGCGTGCGCAGAAAAAATACCGCAATTAATAATTTGTTACACTACAGGAGTGCCCATCTGATCCACACTATACAAAAACTTCCATATAGTCAATTTGTAAGACTCTGCAGGACTAACAACACTGAAGGTCTGTGTTCACATCAAAAAATTAAATTACAAAAACAACTGTGTGAACGGGGATATCCCGAAAAGTTAGTAACTGATACTATGTTAAGAGCAGATGAGTTGGATAGGGCTTCCCTATTAAAAAGTAAAAAGAAAAAGAAAAAAACAAAACCAGGCAGACCCCAAAAGATTTGTCTTAAATTTAAAATATGGTGCATTTGATGAATACATTCGATCACTGATTAATAAACATTGGCAGATCCTGCAGTGTGATAACATTCTGGTGGCGATGGTAAAAACAAAAACCCTCATTTCCTACAGGAGAACAAATAACCTAAGGGATTTATTGGTCCACAATTGCATGGAAAATCACTCCAATTGGTTACAATAGAATGCAGCCAGTGGGAAATCATAAATGTGGCCAATGTGAGCACTACAGGTATCATGTATGCGAAAATCCATTAAAGATCATTTCAGCAGAACGTCAAGGAGTTTATATCACGTAAAATTAAGAATGTAGCCTACATGATTTTTTGCTCATGGATGAAATTTTATATTGGGAAAAACCATCCGTCCAATGTAAAGAGCCCGTTACACGCTACGATATCGTTAACTAGATTGTTTGTACATCACAGATTTTTGGGTGGACAAACGTTGTCGTAACGATGTTGTTGCATGTGACAAGTAGAAACGATCAACAGTAAGTCAGCTGATCGTTGATCGGAGGTTTTTGAACCAGACCTAAAACCAGATGATGATTGTCCGTCCAACCTGCAGCATGGGTGTGTGTGACACCTCGATAACGATGTCGTTAATGACTTCGCCTATTCAGAACTGAAGAACGTAGGCAATCAAACGACCGCAATTATCGTTCACTTGTCGCGGAATCGTTGCTGCGTCGTTAAAGATATCTGTACGTGTGACATTTCACTAGCAATCATTGAACGACGTTCAAGCGATCTAGGTCAAGTCGGATCGCTGGTCGGCTCGTTCGACCGTTGAAGCTTGTAATGGGAACTTAAGTATGTTTTAAAGAACATGTTAAATAAATAAAATCAGGTCATGGTTCGCCCAGACTGATTAATCACATAAGATCAGATCATCAGGGGGATGCCACAGTTTTGACTTCTGTGGGTCTAAAAAGAATTTACATGCCAGCAAATGGAGGCGATCACACAAATTGTTATTACAAACGGAGGCTAGACTTATATTAAAATACAGGGCACACTCCAATCTCGGAATGAATGATAAATTAGATATGTCAGTATTTTTGGGTTACAACTAAATGACAGTGATTTGTTTGAGTTTTGGACAGGAATATTTATATTTATTGTTTTTAACATTTTGTTCTTCTCTCACTGATAATTGTTTTTACACACATGCATGACGAAGTGGTTGATCTGCATAGAAGTGCAGAAGTGAGTCATGTGTAATCAGTGGACCCGTTGAAGCTAACCTGAGCAAAACACGCATAGTCTCTGGACTCATTCTGCATGCATCCACCACCCCGCCGGCATGTCACTTGTGCACACTGAAATAAAATAAAGAAATCCCGAAGCAACAGAACGGCGAGTGCTGCCTACTATTATTTTGGATTCACAAAAAGACTTTGGAAGTAGGAGAGGCTGTTACATATCCTTATGAAGCACTCCTTGCTTTGCTCTCCCCACTACAACCCACACAAATCTTTAACACTAGAAGTCCCAGAAATTTCGAGCTCCCCCTGAAGTCCCGAAAGAGGGTCAAATGACCCTTAGTCCAAACAGAATAGAAAATTATCTAGAAAAATTAATAAGGTGTGACTCTAACCAAAGTAATATAATCTACAAAGAGTGCACATTAAAATGAATTCTTTATTAATTAATACTAAAATCAGTCAGTGGGGTGACAGATCCTCTTTAACTTCATATTTTTCACACAGTCCCATTGCCACAGGTGTATAAAATCCAGCCCTGCACCATGCATTCTTCTATTACACACATCTATGAAAGGAGCACTTGAGCACTCAAGCTTAGTACAGAAATAGGATCACTGGAGTAACAAAATGAGTTTGTGAAATGGAGGAAAGAAGTTTTACAATCAACTTTGAGTGCAAAGGGGGAAATTTCAGGAACCACAGCATTTCAGCCACAAAATAACAAAGGTGAACTTACAGAACAGGGTCATCATGCATAAAAACCACAGACGCAATAAGGGAGGACTCCAAACCTTCCAGTGTATAGGGAGATTCATGACAAAGATTTTCATGTTAGAGCATCAACACACAAGCCTTATATCACCAAGCTCAGCAACAAGTGTTGCAAGGAGTGGTGTAAAGCACACCAACCCCAGACTCAGGAGCAGTGGAAAAGTATTCAGTGGAAAGACAAATGTATGTTTCTCTACCTGGCACTCTAATGGCCAAGTCTAGGTTTGTGGAATGTCAGAACAAAACCTGTGACTGCACTGTGCCATCGGTGAAGGATGAATAGTTATATGGGGTTGTTTTTCCAGAAATTGGTCAAGCCTGTTAGGTCTAGTGAGGAGAAGAATTAATCAGGAATTGGCACAGGCTGTTTCCGCATACAAAAGCTTTTCGGACACTTGGACTCTACCACCTTTGAGGGAGTAGTGTACAAAGCAAAGTCCATAAAGGAGTCTAAGAACTAGACCGCTCTGAGCCCTGATCTCAATATGAAATATGTATATAGGTTTTTGGCAGTGGTGTAACGTGAAGCTCGAGGGCTCCGATGCGAAAGCTCCTACGGGGCCCCCAATTATTGAAAATTTTTATTAGCAAGAGACTTTCTATAGGCCAGATGGACTTTTGGGGCCCCGTAGGCTCCAGAGTCCGGGTGCAATTGCAACCCCTGCACCTGTTGTAGTTACACCTCTGGATTTTGGTTATATTTAATCGATCTAATGTACGATCTATGTTTACCTGTGTCTATTTGATGAAAGACATTCAATTATTTTCAAGAAATATTAGGGACTAACATACCGCAGAGTGATTTGACATAATGACTGACGGCTTTCCTCCTATTTCTGACATCAGCAGAAGTTATAGCTAAAGCTTTCATTATTAGCATTATTAGATCTGAGGCAATGGGACACAATGGTATTATAACTTAACATTTATCTGTTGCTGGCAAGCACAGGAGCCTGAAAGATTAAGCAGTCCCCAGCGACTGCCCACTTTAATCAACCCTGCATTAGCGATATTGTATTTAGACATCCATAAAGTCCGACTTTCCAAGAAGTTATGAGTGACATAAAACACCATCCTGAGAAAGAACAGAGTGAAAAGCTGAGATGACCACTCTGCCTGTGGAGCAAGACTCAATTAACTCCCAGAAATAAAAGTTTTACTTGCTTCACAGGTTTCTCAAAATTTAACTGAGCCAATAAAAGTTTCATCCATTATTTAAAAGAACCTGCAAGAGTGAGCACTTAGTGCTACATCCAATCAATCAGGCCAACACCGCGGACGGCATACACAGCCTACCCAGAGATAAGCACACTTTAACGGCATTTTCCTTTTTATCCATATGTGAAATTTCCTCCGGCCTGGGAAGACTAAACAGCCTTTCTATTAGTCAATATCAAATTTCTCCATCTACTTCTCTTTCTTGAATAAATCATTGAACGATCAGAGGCGTTACATAAGCAGCAATAAAGTTTACTACAAATGAATGATTCATGAAATTAACCACATCTGGGAAGATTAGATTTTTTTTCAGGCGCACTACTGACAGACTTTATGCAATTACCAGGGGAAATAAGAAGACTTAATTCACTGCATTACCCAAAATATCACCTTTACATATTTAAATAAAGATGACAAAAACAAGTGAGCGGAAAACCTGCAGCTTAGCCCTCAGTAAACAGCGTTCCTGCACATCATTTATCACAGTGCCGACAGCAAAACGAACAGGTTTCCATAAGGCAGCATTGCAAATAATGTCCCGGCAGCAAATATAGAATATTTCTTCTTAAAGGAAACCTGTCATGTCGTTTTGTGATATTAAACTGCCCCAATGTGGTTTAAATGATGCACTGCACATCAGTAACCTAGTTTTCTTAAAAAAAAAAAAAAAATATTTGGCACATAATGAGTTAATTTTTTTAAAGGGGTTGTCCACTACTCAGACACCCCCTTCTCAATCAATAGGTTTTCCCCTTGAAAACTAACTTCACTTATACTCGCCTCCAGTGCCGATGCTGTTCTACCCATGTCAGTACTAGCCCTCCCAGGGCTCACCACAATGTCCTGTGATCCCTGCAACCAATTAATGTCCGCAGCACTCATTCCCTCTTGGTGTCAATTGAGTCAAAACTTAAAAGAAACTAAACTAAGGTCATTATGTATCACTAGACCTTTGTCAACTCACCTGTAATGATCACAGAAGCATACCAGACAGGGTTGAGGTCACGGATATTTAAAAACTATCCTATGACATCACAGTTGTTATTGAAATAAATTGAGTTATTGTACATTAGGGCTCTTTTTGAGGTCACTAAAAATCTGATGAAAACTCACGTTTTCCAAGACCCTACTGTGAGATCACAACTTTAGTAATCACACAGCTCACCTGACCAACACAGTTGTAATGTCTTAGTAGACTACAAGACTGAAGCCCAAATGTGAGGTCACAGCAGCTCGCCTGACTGAACCCCAGGTGTGAGGTCACAGCAGCTCATCTTATAGAACCCCAGGTGTAAGGTCACAGCAGCTCACCTGACTGAACCCCATGTGTAAGGTCACAGCAGCTTGCCTGACTGAACCCCACGTGTGAGGGCACAGCAGCTCGCCTGACTGAAGCCCACGTGTGATGTCACAGCAGCTCGCCTGACTGAACCCCACGTGTGAGGTCACAGCAGCTCATCTTATAAAACCCCAGGTGTAAGGTCACAGCAGCTTGCCTGACTGAACCCCATGTGTAAGGTCACAGCAGCTTGCCTGACTGAACCCCACGTGTGAGGGCACAGCAGCTCGACCGACTGAGCCCCAGGTGTAAGGTCACAGCAGCTCGCTTGACTGAACCCCACGTGTGAGGTCACAGCAGCTCGCCTGATTAAACCCCACATGTGAAGTCACAGCAGCTCGCCTGACTGAACCCCACGTGTGAGGTCACAGCAGCTCGCCTGACTGAACCCCACATGTGAGGTCACAGCAGCTCGCCTGACTGAACCCCACGTGTGAGGTCACAGCAGCTAATCTTATAGAACCCCATGTGTGAGGTCACAGAAGCTCATCTTATTGAACCCCACATGTGAGGTCACAGCAGCTCACCTGACCAAACCCCACGTGTAAGGTCAAACCAGCTCGACTGACAGAACCCCACGTGTGAGGTCACAGTAGCTCGCCTGACCGAACCCCACATGTGAGGTCACAGCAGCTCGCCTGACCGAAGCCTACATGTGAGGTCACAGCAGCTCGCCTGACTAAACCCCCATGTATGAGGTCACAGCAGCTCGCCTGACTGAACCCCACGTGTGAGGTCACAGCAGCTCATATTATAGAACCCCACGTGTAAGGTCACAGCAGCTTAACTTGCTGAACCAGACGTGTGAGGTCACAGCAGATCGCCTGACCGAACCCCACGTGTGGGGTCACAGCAGCTCACCTGACTGAACCCCATGTGTGAGGTCACAGCAGCTCGACTGACTGAACCCCACGTGGGAGGTCACAGCAGCTTATTTGACTGAACCCCACGTGAGGTCACAGCAGCTCACCTGACTGAACCTCATGTGCAAGGTCACAGAAGCTCGACTTACCGAACCAGACGTGTGAGGTCACAGCAACTCGCCTGACTGAACCCCACATGTGAGGTCACAGCAGCTCGCCTGACTGAACCCCATGTGTGAGGTCACAGCAGCTCATCTTATAGAACCCCACGTATAAGGTCACAGCAGCTCGACTTGCTGAACCAGACATGTGAGGTCACAGCATATCGCCTGACCGAATCCCACGTGTGGGGTCACAGCAGCTCGACTGACTGAACCCCACGTGTGAGGTCACAGCAGCTTATTTGACTGAACCCCACGTATGAGGTCACAGCAGCTCACCTGACTGAACCTCATGTGTGAGGTCACAGCAGCTCGACTTACCGAACCAGACGTGTGAGGTCACAGCAGCTCGCCTGACTGAACCCCACATGCGAGGTCACAGCAGCTCACCTGACTCAACCCCACATGTGAGGTCACAGCAGCTCATGTTATAGAACTCCACGTGTAAGGTCACAGCAGCTCGACTTGCTGAACCTGACGTGTGAGGTCACAGCAGATCACTTGACTGAACCCCACGTGAGGTCACAGCAGCTCACCTGACTGAACCTCGTGTGAGGTCACAGCAGCTCGCCTGACAGAAACACAATATCACAGTAGTTCACTCAAAAACAGAAACAAAAGGGGCCATTGTGAAAAAGTGGTATAATAGCTTGTGGGTTCCCATTTTCTTATTTGATCATAGGGAAGAGTGGCTGCTAGCCATAAACCACATCAATCATGGCTCTAAAAGAAAATCCAGATGCAATTTCAAACTATTGATAATTTTGAGATTTAGATAGGAAAAAGAATGGCTCCATACATATTATTATTTAATAAACATTAAAGTGAACCTGTCAGCAGATTTTTAGCATATAAGCTTTGACCACCACCAGTAAGGCCTTATATACAGCATTCTAGAATACTGTATATAAATCCCCACACCTATCTGCATATTGTGAAAAAACAGCTTTTAGTATACTTACCTAGGGCAGTTTGGTCTGATGGGTGTCGAAAGTCTCTGTCCAGTGCCTCCTTTCTTCTTGTGATAGACATCCTCTTCTCTGCTTCAGCAGGTGACGGGTCTGCCCAGCTGAGGGTAAAGCAAACAATTGTACTGTGCAGGTGCAGGAAAAGGTCATAGAACGCCCACGTATTCATAGTACACAGAAGGAGACTGTGTGTGGGTGACGTAAGATGCATCACCCACTGACGCAAAGAAGAAGATGGCGATCGAAAGAAGGAGTTGCCATTCTGAGACCTGCAACACCCATCGGACCAAACTGCTGTCCAGGTGAGAATAATAAAAGCTGTTTCTTACATTTTACATTATACAGATCAGAGGACTTACATCTCTGGAAAAAATTAAGAGATCACTGGAAACTTTTCAGTTTCTCTCATTTTTCTCTTTATAGGTATATAATAATGCAACGAAAACAAGTTCTAAGGGTACCTTTACATGCCGCAACCGCGGCAATGAATATTGACGGCGATATGTCGCCCTGGAACCATCCAGGGCAACATATCGCCGTCAATATTTATCACCGCAGTTGCTGCGTGTAAAAGTACCCTTATTCATTTAGAAACAACAATACTTATGTTTTAACTCAGGAAGAGTTCAGAAATCAATACTTAGTAGAATAACCATGATTTTTAATCACAGCTTTCATGTGTCTTGGCATGCTTTCTACCAGTCTTTCACACTGCTTTTGGATGACCTTATGCCATTCCTGGCACAAAAATGTAAGCAGTCCTTTATTGTTTGATGTCTTTTGATTGTCTCAAGTCATGTAAAAAAAGCCTTTCATCAATGAGAAGTAAAGGAGAGCCAGGCTGAAGTTTGCCAAAAACCATAAGGATTGGACCATAGAGGACTGGAATAAGGTAATCTTCACTGATGAGTCTAAATGTCAGCTACACCCAAACACCTGGTCGTCTAATCGTTAGACGGGGACCTGAAGAAGCGTACAAGCCACAGTATCTTGCACCCACTGTGCAATTAGGTTGAGGATTGCTGATGATCTGGGGATGCTTCAGCAAGGCTGGAATTGGGCAGGTTAATCTTTGTGAGGGACGTATGAATCCAGCCGCATACAAGGTTATCCTTGAAAAATCACTTGCTTCCTTTTGCTCAGGCAATGTTTCCCAACTCTGAAGACTGTTTTTCCAGCAGGACAATGCCCCATACCACACAGCTAGGTCAATCAATGTGTGGATGAAGGTGCACCACATCAAGACTTTGTCATGGCCAGCCCAATCTCTAGACCTGAACCTCATTGAAAACCTCTGGAATGTAATCAAGAGGAAGATGGATAGTCACAAGCCATCAAACAAAGAACTGCTTAAACTTTTGTTCCATGAGTGGCATAAGGTCACCCAAAAACAGTGTGAAAGACTGGTAGAAAGTATGCCACGATGCATAAAAGCTGTGATTAAAAATCTTGGTTATTCCACCAAATATTGATTTCTGAACTCTTCCTTAGTTAAAACATGAGTATTTTTGTTTCTAAATGAATATGAACTTGTTTTCTTTGCATTGTTGGAGGTCTGAAAGCATTGTTTCTTTATTATTATTTTGACAATTTCTCATTTTCTGCAAATAAATACAAAATTTTAGCTTTGAATTTTGGAGACATGTTGTCAGTAGTTTATAGAATGAAAGAACAATGTACATTTTAGGCTGCCTTCACACTTGCAGATGCATCTGCAGCGTTTTGCAGATGCATCTGCAAGTATCAGCATGCAGACCGCGGCCCCTATGTTTATAATAGGGCGCACCGCGGTCTGAAAGCTCTCATTCATTCTTGTATGTGAAGCGTCCGCAGGCGGATGCCTGCTGACAGATCACACTCTCCCGCCCGCACCTTGGACGCAACATCTCGCGTCCATGGTGCGGCCGGGAGAGTGTGATCTGTAAGCAGGCATCCGCCTGCGGACGCTTCACATACAAGAATGAATGAGAGCTTTCAGACCGCGGCCGCGGTCTGCATGCTGATACTTGCAGATGCATCTGCAAAACGCTGCAGATGCATCTGCAAGTGTGAAGCCAGCCTTACTCAAAACATACCTATAAAGGTATGACCATTTTGCAGTGGTCTCTTAATTTTTTCCAGAACTGTAAATACAGTATTCTAGAATGCTATGTATAAAGTCTTACTGGTAGTGGCTGTAGCTTATATGCTGACAGGTTCCCTTTAAAGTGCCCCTACAGCTGTAAGTCCCCTTTCACATCAGCGGTAATCACTGATCGCGGCAGTTGCGGTGAAAAAAATGCATCTGCCACAGTTACCGCATAACGGCCGCACTTGCAGTTCACCTGCGGCAAACCCAATGCAATGTCTATGGGGCATGGTATAGTTGCGGTTTCGGCACTTGCCGCAAATGCGTCCACAAAAAAACTGCGATCAGCCGCGTTTTTTTTCGCGGTCGCATCTGCCGAAACTGCACTTGCCGCATCTGCCACACACTTACCACAAGCCCCATAGACATTGCATGGGGGCTTGCCGCAAGTGAACCGCAAGTGCGGCCGTTATGCGGTAACTGCGGCAGATGTGTTTTTTCACCGCAACTGCCACGATCAGCGCTTACCACTGATGTGAAAAAGCCCTTAGACTGAAAAATGTGGAGTCAATCTCCTTGGTGCCCTTCACTCACCTCTCAGCACCACTAATCCAAACAAAGGGAATTACGTAAAGTGACATGTAAAGTCAATTTTTAGTCTCAGGTTGGAGGATCACTTTAAGGAGGACCATTATCTATTACATAACTTTCTGATATAGTGCCTACATATTCTGCAGAGCTTTACATACATCATCATCACTGTCCCCACTGGGGCTCACAATCTAAATTCTCTCTCACCATATCTTTGGAGTGTGGGAGTAAGCCAGAAAAGATGCCCAAATACAGGAAGACCATACAAGCTCCTTGCAGATGTTATCCTTGGTGGGATTTGAACCCAGGACCCCAACACTGCAAGACTGAAGGGATAACCACTGAGCCAACATACTGCCCTACATCCCTAGACATATATACACATCTATACTTATTTTTATATTTATCTAGATACCCCCCTGCCTATACATACCTAGTCAATCGTTCAGAATCAGATGGGCCTTACCTCCCTTCTGATTTTGTGTGTGGTTCTCTGTTACGTTTTATCAGATTATAAAGTAGCACAATTTTGGGGACAAACTCCAAGTCTGGTTTGATTAGCACAAGTATTGATGCAATATTTTAATTAAAAATAATTTTCTGATATATGCAATTCGTACTGTAAATGCATCAAAACACATTATCCTGATCAGTTTCTCTGCAATTGGTGATATCATGCTTAAGATCAGTACGGAGAATAAAATACGGCACATTACTTTAAATTGCTTGTAATACAATGCAGAGGTGCAAAAGGTGATCGATTACAAACGAGAGCGCTTTCCTTATACACATACAAATGAATCCCCGTCAATCTATGCACAGAATTGCAGCATGCTGCCAGCAGATAGCGGCTTCTAGATAACTGCAAGAAGGGATGTAGCCACAAGATGGCACTGTGGGCACACTACACAAAATAGAATAAAAAAGGATTTTATTAGCAGCAGTCACTGTCATTTTGTTGTTCACAAAAACAATCTAGACCACACAACAAAAAAATAATAATAATTTCTTACAGGATATCAAGATCAAAATGCTCCTTGATACTGGAAAACTGGAAATAATGTCAGAATTGAATACATGTAGTGCACAGAAGTAAATGAAACTAACTCACAATAGACCAGATGAACCTGCATATTATTTATAAAACCCTCAATAATTACAATTTATGTAAAAATTAAAAATATTAAACTGGTATAAAACAGATGAGAAAAATGACTCCACAAATTATATGGCTGCATGAGTCTTAAGGCTGATTACAGGCAACCCCATTGTGACAGGAAGGTTCTCAACAGGGCTGTGAAGTCGGAGTCGTGAAGTTGGGGGAGTCGTGAAGTCGGATTCGCTGTCCATTTTGGGTGGAGTTGGAGTCAGATTCAGGGAAATTGAGGAGTCGGAGATGGATGTTTGGCTTACTGACTTCACAGCCTTGGTTGTAGAGTCGGAGTCATGGAGTCGGTGTCCAACTTGGTGAGGTTGAAGTTGGAGATGGATGTCTTGCTTACCGACTCCACAGCCCTGGTTCTCACCATTACAAATTTCTGTTGCTGCATGCCCAAAAGACCTTCCTAGTCAGAAAGGGGCGCCTTTCCTGCCCAGTCTGCTGACAGCACAACCACGGAGGGGCGATAGCGACTGTACTCCCTCATCCGGCTTCACTCTGTCCTCCCCAAACTTTGCATCCGGTGGCTACTTAGAAAAACCATGACTGAGTTTGAGAAGCGTAATGTCAAGCCCCAGGTATGTTGGTGGGGGGGGAAGGGGTCACTGCCTGAAGGCACGGCATTCACAAGCAGCCATGTGATGCAAATTTCGAAGAAAAAAGTGATGTCGGATCACGAACTTCAGTCTCCCCTCGAGTGGGTGCACTATCAGCAGGCAGAGTAGGACAAGTCCACCCATAGTGAACACCTTCTTCAATAAAAGGTGAGCATCATAAAATACTTCCCCACACAATAGATACCGGTTATCAGCCAGAAAAGACAGATATAGCCAAATAAACAGACTCAAAATTAGATCCCAACAGCTAGATCAGACATATAAACTTTTAACATTGACCAGTACGAAATGACTGCAGATTGGTCCGCTCGTGTAAACAGGCATTTCAATGACAATTGGTCCGCTCGTGTAAACAGGCATTTCAATGACGATTGGTCCGCTCATGTAAACAGGCATTTCAATGACGATTGGTCCGCTCATGTAAACAGGCATTTCAATGACGATTGGTCCGCTCATGTAAACAGGCATTTAAATAACCTCCGAGAAAGCGCACAGTGCCTTGGTTTTCAGCAAGCTGATGCACTGCACGAAAGGTAATTTCACCCAATGATCGAGCGTTTTGCTCGTTCCTTAGCGGATCGGCAGCCTGATTACATGGAAAGAATCAGGAGAACAACACTATTTCATACAATTTATTTTAGAGTAAATGCAGCTTTAGTCGCCATTCACACTGTGGGTTTTGGTCTGTTTTTGCTCATCAGTATTTGTAGCCAAATGCAGGAGTGAGTGATAAATACAGAAGTGGAGCACATGTTCCTATTAGGCTTTTCCTCTGATTGTTCCACTCCTGGTTTTGGCTAGAAAACCTGATGAGAGAAAGCAGACCAAAAACACACAGTGCTAAAGGTACCATCGCACGCCGCAATATGGCTTCCATATCACTGGCAATTTGACGTGAGCACGCACGATTCGGGAACTTTTTTCATAACGCTGTGGAGCTGTGACACGTAGCGATCTCGTGTGCATCTCCGGCGATCCTGCATTCCGAAAATCGCCTGCAGAAGACCAGAAGCGATCTTCCTTTCCCACATCGCCATGTCACACGCCTCAACCACATCAGCGATGTGGGCGTAGAGTTTGACCACAGCGAGGAGACAGGCGTGCCAGAGTGTTTTACACCGTGGCCCTACAACTCCGATTGGCTTACACAACTGCGCTACCACCAAGCCACCAATCACCGCAGACGGGGCACGGAAAACAGCATGATCAGGCACGCCTACAGGATTGATTCCAGAATGTCTGAGCTCACTTTCTACATCACTATCACCCTGTCACACGCCATGATGCGCTGAAATCGCCTGGTGGATATCGCCTGATTTCACTGCAGGACAATCAGGCGACGCTCCAACAGCGATTTCTCACCGTAGAATCGCCCAGTCACACGCCACTACGCACATGTGATGTGGTTTCCACATCGCCGAATTCGGGAATTGCCAGCCATCTCGCCGGCGACATCGCGGCGTGCGACGGTACCTTAAGAGTTATTCTCAGTGGGATCAGGGTGAGGTAGAAAAAAAAAAACCTACTATATTCGTTTAATGGATCAGAACGGCTCTCCCACACTTGCTACAGAGACCCTCACCAGTGTCAGGACATGGCCTCCACATTTCATCCAAATAGGGAAATAGGCCAGCCATTGTAAAAATCAGGACTGCTTTAGGCAGTTTTTACATGAATATATAGTTGGCGAGATGAAGAATTAGAACACGACCAAAAATGTAATAAATTAATTCTGTCATATAAACAAGCGCAGATACAGAGAAAAGCAGACGCTTCTAGAGACCAGAGCCTGTAGGGGAGAAGAAAAAAGAAATAATAACAAATGAAAATGCCAATAATAGTGATAATAGTGCAATCCCTCATTCACAAGTGGCTGATTTTTCTAAAGAAGGAAAAAAACACACACACACACCAGAAAGAGCAGTTACCCTCGCTAACCACTGTGCTCAGATGGCCTGCTTCACTGCTGACCATCACCTCTACTTGTCAGCTGGCCAATGGCACTCATACTAAAGTTTGGGGGGGAGGGGTGCATGTTGTTCAGCATTTAAACCCTTCCCAGCATAGGGTGTAATAGTACCTCTCACATTAGGGATGCATGTATGGAGTGGGCTGAGCCTGCCCATAGGGTGGTGGTTGTGTTATACATCAGCTCCCTATTTCTAACAGCAAAAACTGGGGCTAGCTCCGATCATTGCTGTATAAACATTTAGGCCCCTTTTACATCTGCGGTAAAGTGTCATTTCCAGCAGATGTCGCTGCATCTGCCGCGTAGTGGCCGACTTGCGGCACCGATCTGGCAAGCCCCATTCATTCTCTATGGGGCTTGTGGTCAGGTGTGACAAGTGTGGTATTGCCTGATCCGGCACGTGCGGCACTGCTAGCAGTGTTTTTTTTTGCAGAGCCGCAAGTGCCGGATTTGGCTATACCGCACTTGCTACATGTGACGGCAAGCCATTTCTCGGCAGATCTGGCAGATGCGGCTACATCTGCAGAATCTGCTGTGAATTACAAATAAGATGAACAAACAGAAAGCGCTGAGTTGAAAAGAATCACCGTGCTGACCTCCAATGATGACAAACGGAGTAATGGTGTATTCTCTGTTTATTTAACCACTTGCCTACGCGTTTCGTTATGTAAATACAACTTCATCAGGATTCCCTGATGAAGTTGTATGTACACAACGAAACGCGTAGGCAAGTGGTTAACTAAACAGAGAATACACCATTACTCCGTTTGTCATCATTGGAGGTCAGCACGGTGATTCTTTTCAACTCAGCGCTTTCTGTTTGTTCATCTTATCTCCCCCGGGCTGGGCACTGCTGTGACCTCAGGAGAGAGCTGTCAAAGTTGGTTGTGACTCATACAACCTGATCAGCTGAGTCTTTCCATAGAAGGGGGACACCTGGTGGCTAAACTAAGAGGATATCACTCTATGTGCGCTCCAACTATTTTATTTCTGTGAATTACACATAAACGCAGATGTGAAAGGGGCCTTACATGATTGCACTGTGTGCACCCCTTCAGAAGCCCATCACAGAGTGCTGATGACCTGCCACAACTGTCACGGCTCTAATAAATAATAATAATAATAATAATAATAATAATACAGTGCTCTCACATCACTGATACTGGAGCGCTGCAGTGTACACATTTTTTTTTTTATTTAACCAACTACGAAAAATATAAAAAGGAAAAAAACTATACAAGTGTGGCATCGCCGTAAGGATACCGATCTGGAGAAGTATGTTGCCAGGTTATATTTAACATAAAATGAATTCGGCAAAAATAAAAACAAAAAACAATGGCAAAACTGCATTTTTTCCCATCACTTTACTTGGAACTTTATTTTAATTTTTTTAATCAACTTGACCTGCAAAAAAACTGCTTATATTGTTATATAAGAAAAGGTTATGAAGCTTTGTCAACAAAAATCTCCAAATCCTATGCTTCACTTCACACACAGTTAACCCCTTCACGACCTTTGACAGTAACCGCCATCGGGACCCGATGCTCTGTGATTCCTATCACAGAGCACCGGGGCTTGAGGTCGGGGGGTGGATTCCTCACTCCACCCCCAGGATCACGGTGATTGGCTGTTTGAGGGGAGATTGGGATGCAGCAAAGGATCTGACAGCGGGAACAGCGATCCGCTATGCCACGCTGTCAGATCCTCCTCTGCAGCCAGATCTCCATGCATGCAGATCGGCTGCAGTGAAGTGATCTGACAGTTGGGCACAGCAGTGTTAGATCGCTTCTCTGCAGCCTGATATCCATGCAGGGACATCGGGCTGCAGAGAAGCAGTGGGAGGAAGCAGGTGGTGATGCCCAGCACTGCCATCATGCTTCAGGGACACTGTCACCTACTAAGTCCTGTGATCTTATGATCACAGCACTTAGTGCCCGGGGAGAGGGAGTGCGTGGTCAATTACCTCTCCCCGGCGGTGATCGGCAATGAGCCGATAACCATGGTGACCCGGCGTTGCCATGGAAACGTCGGGTCACTTGACCCTAGCCTCAGAGATCATGTGATCTCTGAGACTTGGAATTTTCACAGTGATGGTGCACGGTATGGCAATGATTTGCCATACTGTGCACCATCACTATAACAACAGAGACTACAACATCCTCTGTTGTAGTCTCTGGTGTCAGTAATGGTGCACTGTATGGCAATAATCTGCCATATAGGGCATCATCACCGTGACCCCAGAGACTGCAACAAGAGGACACTTGATCCCTTGTTATAGTCTCTAGGGTAACTGTGATGGTGCACTATATGGCAATGATCTGTCATACAGTGCACCATTACTATGACACCAGAGACGGCAACAAGAGGACACTTGATCCCTTGCTGCAGTCTCTGAATGTAGCAGAGGCGATCGAGAATCGTGGGACCTTAGTTTTGGACGAAGTCAGATAATAATAAAAATGGAGTCCAAAATTTTATTGTGTTTTTTTTCTAATAAAAAGATTTTTCTCTGTGTAGCGTTTTTTTTTAAAACTTTTTGTAGAGATTTCTAATGGCCAGGTCTAACACTGGCCCAACATTATGAATCTCAGGCTTATTGCCAGCTGCCAATAAAAAAGCTGGCATTAACCACACACAATATTACACAGTTTGCCACTGGCACCAAGGCAACTGGAAGAGTCTGGGTAAAGTGCCGGAAAATGGCGCTTCAATAAATGCACCATTTTCTCAGGTGGCTGTAGGCTGCAATTCGCAGCATGGGGGGCCCAGAATGCTTGGCCCTTGCGCTTGTGCTGGTGGCACAGGAGCTCTCCATACCGACATGGTGTCTGCTAACAATTTGAATGGAAAAATAGCTCCAATTGTTAGCGGACACCATGTCGCGTATGTAGAGCCCCTGTGTGCCTAAACATTGGAGCTCCCCCACAAGTGATCCTGTTTTGGAAACTAGACCCCCCCCAAGGAACATATCTAGATGCATAGTGAGCACTTTGAACCCCCAGGTGCTTCACAAATTGATCCGTAAAAATGAAAAAAGAATTTTTGTGAAAAAAAAGTGGTTTTTCATTTTTACAGTTACACTGTCATAAGCTTTACCTTTGTATTCGGCTTGTTTACCCTAATGCTTGTAACCTGCAGTATGCTAAAGCCCTAAAAGGGGAACTACCTCTTGTAACCCTCATTTTGTATGACCGACCCTTGTACCAATATTTTTATCTATTTTCTGTAAAAATGTACCGTATATACTCACGTATAAGCCGAGTTTTTCAGCCCAAAATTTGGGCTGAAAAGTCCCACCTTGGCTTATACGCGAGTATACAGTATAAGTATACAGCAGCAGCCCCCGGAGGTATACAGGCCCCCCCATCATGATCCAGGGCCCCCCCCTTGTGCGGCAAACCTGTAAAGTAAAATCATACTTATCACTGTCCTGTCGCGCTGTCCCGCCGCTTGCCGACATCACGATCCCGGGCTTCATTCCGCGCCTTCCGCCTTCCTGTGGTCGCGGGCAATGACGTCATTGCCCGCGACCACAGGAAGCCGGAAGACGCGGAATGAAGCCCGGGATCGTGATGTCGGCAAGCGGCGGGACAGCGCGACAGGACAGTGATAAGTATGATTTTACTTTACAGGTTTGCCGCGCAAGGGGGGGGGCCCTGGATCATGATGGGGGGCCTGTATACCTCCGGGGGCTGCTGCTGTATACAGCCCTGGGGCTGCTGCTGTATACAGCCCTGGGGCTGCTGCTGTATACACCCCTGGGGCTGCTGCTGTATACACCACTGGGGCTGCTGTATACTACCTAAGGGCTGCTGTATATACCTCTGGGGCTGCTGTATACACCACTAGGGCTGCTGTATAGTACCTCTGGGGCTGTATATACCTCTGGGGCTGCTGTATACTACCTCTGGGGCTGCTGTATACTACTTCTGGGGCTGCTGTATACTACCTCTGGGGCTGCTGTATACTACCTCTGGGGCTGCTGTATACTACCTCTGGGGCTGCTGTATACTACCTCTGGGGCTGCTGTATACTACCACTGGGGCTGCTGTATACTACCACTGGGGCTGCTGTATACTACCTCTGGGGCTGCTGTATACTACCTCTGGGGCTGCTGTATACTACCACTGGGGCTGCTGTATACTACCACTGGGGCTGCTGTACACTACCACTGGGGTTGCTGTATACTACCACTGGGGCTGCTGTATACTAACCACTGGGGCTGCTGCTGTATGTACCTCTGGGGCTGCTGTATACACCACTAGGGCTGCTGTATATACCTCTGGGGCTGTACATACCTCTGGGGCTGTATATACCTCTGGGGCTGCTGTATACTACCTCTGGGGCTGCTGTATACTACCACTGGGGCTGCTGTATACTACCACTGGGGTTGCTGTATACTACCACTGGGGCTGCTGTATACTACCACTGGGGCTGCTGTATACTACCACTGGGGCTGCTGTATACTACCACTGGGGCTGTATATACCTCTGGGGCTGTATATACCTCTGGGGCTGTATATACCTCTGGGGCTGCTGTATACTACCTCTGGGGCTGCTGTATACTACCTCTGGGGCTGCTGTATACTACCTCTGGGGCTGCTGTATACTACCACTGGGGCTGCTGTATACTACCACTGGGGCTGCTGTATACTACCTCTGGGGCTGCTGTATACTACCTCTGGGGCTGCTGTATACTACCACTGGGGCTGCTGTATACTACCACTGGGGCTGCTGTACACTACCACTGGGGTTGCTGTATACTACCACTGGGGCTGCTGTATAGTACCACTGGGGCTGCTGTATAGTACCACTGGGGCTGTATATACCACTGGGGCTGCTGTATACTACCACTGGGGCTGCTGTATACACCTCTGGGGCTGCTGTATACTAACCACTGGGGCTGCTGCTGTATATACCACTGGGGCTGCTGTATATACCTCTGGGGCTGCTGTATACCACACTGCTGGGGGCTGTATACCTGTGCTGGGGTCCACCCTCGGCTTATACACGAGTCAATAGGTTTTCCCAGGTTTTGGGGGCAAAAGTAGGGGGGTCGGCTTATACACAGGTCGGCTTATACACGAGTATGTACGGTATATGGGCTGTAATTTATGGTGCGTTTTTCAATAAAAATATGTTCACTGCATGGGTATGTTTTTTACAAAAAGTACAATTATGGGCTTAAACTCTCCTATGTCTGTATAGTGAATCAAAGCAGTTGGTAGAGGAGTTGGCCATCAAGACAGTCAGAGGAAGAGTTCTCTGGATCCCATGGCTCCATCCACCGCACAAGATCACCTTACAAGGACCTGTGATTACTTTGTTACAGGTTTCCGAGCAGACAGGCTTGCTTTACAATCCACAGTATGATCATTATTTTCGCGGATTAACCTCATTGAATGTTTATAGTGATAACTTCACAGTTCTTCCAGAACATCCACGGCAGGAATCAGAGGAATAGCTGCAGATTTCTCATGCAGAGATTCATTAAAAACTGCAAGCAATGGGGACTTGGCCTAAAATATAAGATCGTACACAAGCAGGGATTATGTAGTACAAATAAACCATTGCACTGTCTACAATGTGCACCTTTTACTTGCTAGAAAAAAAATATCTAGCAAAAACCCTTCAACACGAAAAGAAAAAATGCCCCACCGATGGCTTATATTTCCATTAGTCAGAAATGATAGTTTCATTAGCAGGCACCGAGTGATCGCTATGGGTCACTCTGCCGAATATCTTTGCTTACGGGCCTAGGAAGATGCTAATCACAGCATGAAGACAGACTTCCTAATACATTTTTGATTAAAGACGATGCACGTCACAGCTGCAAAGAATCGCATTCACTTTAATAAGGAGCCACAGGATGTCACCCTTGTAACACGCTACATCTGTAGACATCGCTGCTGAAACCAAGGGAATAGGATTTTAGAAAACTCTAGTCTCCAAGGTGTTTCAAAAACTTGGTGCCTAAGTTTTAATGAGACGGACGATGCTTCGTGGTTACAAATTTAACTTCGAGTTCACCTGTGTAATATTATGGAAGTACAGAGACGTCTTCATGACTTTCTGCTTTATCTACAAATTGAAGCTAACAAAAGAAGCCTTTATCAGAGAGAAATTCTAACTTCACAGGCGGCATTACAAGGAGCAGGCATTCTGCATGACTCCCAGCTGCGCCAACCCTAATGTGCCCGCACTACGTGGATGCACATATTTACCAAAAACAAAACGTGCACAGATATTCAGAGGATTAATAATGCCTCGAAAAAACAAGACACACACAGGTGACGTTTCTATGTAAATTGTATTACAATTCTCTATACTCGTCCCTTATATAGGAACCGTCTATAAATAACAGGTCTGGATGGCAACTAGTGACAATCAGATACTCAGTGGATCGGACTTTAGAATACATGTAAGTGTGATTAACAAAGTACCAAAGATATCAGAACCTGCAAAAAATAATCAGAGAAGGCTGCGGACCTAGAAAATTATCAGCATTGTGTGCAAATGTAGATTTCAAAGCGTAAAGTAAGACCAGTGACAACAGTACTGCAAGTACATGATAAAATCTCCGCTATGTCTACACTTCGCCCAAGAAGACATCCAGATAGGACTACTTTTTCTTTTGCTTTTTTGTAACGTTGAAGAGGAATGTTCTGTGTAACTAGAACATGACAATAATATTTAGCCATCAATGAGAGGTCATCAACATTTCTAATGGTGTATGGAGGACCATACGTGTCATTTGTTATCATCATACATTCAACCAACATAAGTCCTTAACACTGCCATATAGTGCCAACATGAAATACTGCCATATACACTTATCACCCAATAGGTATAATGAATGCCATTCATTATCGCACTAACATGGCACCAGTCTAGGGTGGGTAATATGAGGTCACCATCAGTTCAAAGTATTCATTTAACCTACAAATGCCACAGAAACCGATCACTCAATCAATCAATCAATCCAAGCATATGTGGGAACAGACGTCCAATCCATGGAGGACTCACCTGACAAACCTATGAATTTTCATCTCCAAACCGCCACCATGTTGTTATACTGCTGGGGCATCATTTTATTATAATATGGATTCTCTGAGGACTACAGATGGGAGAATTGATCAGCAAGACTTCGGTCCATCAGGCAGATCACTAATCTGTGATCTCAGTACAGTAGGATGGGCATCTCCTTAGCATTCGCAGTTCCTCTAATGATTAGCCTGTTGGGGTCACGGCAGTGGCGTAACTTCAGGCTCAGGGGCCCCGATGCGAAAGCTCCAACAGGGCCCCCAATTATTGCAAATCTTTAATAGTATTAGTCTTTTTCTATAGGCCAAAAGGACTTTTGGGGCCCCCTAGGCTGCAGGGCAACCCCTGCACCTATTGTAGTTACGCCCCTGGGAGACGGCATAATTACATACACAACATTGTGCCAGCCTGGCTAATAAAAAGAAGATACAGAAATGCCAGTGATTTGCAGTGTTCCAATCCAGAAGATACAGAAATGCCAGTGATTTGCAGTGTTCCAATCCAGCGGTCACAGATTAGAGTTCTGTGCACCAATTCTCCCATTGTTAAAGATGCATCCCCAGTAGAGTGCCCTACATAATTACCCTATTAACCTTGCCGCCTTGGTAAAGGTCATAAAGATTAGAACTAACTATACTCTCATTTTTAAAAAACTGTAAGACGGATATAAAAAAAACTCCACAATATAACAATAAAAACAAACGATCATGGGAGCAGCAAGAGCATAATAAGTGCTAAAGTCACCACTTTTGACCAAGTGACAGGTCTTATTAAACACAATTGATCTGAACAGCACAGTGGTGCGAAGGGACTGAAGATTTAAACTTTACCAAAAGCCTACACTGATTCCTGGCCTTACATAACAGCACCCTGTCCATTTATAAATTGTTTTTTTGCAGAAGCTGAATACAAAGAAGAGTCAGAGTTGCAGAAATGCTTCATAAGCAGTGAGAAAAACAGCAGCTGAAAAACCAGTAATGATGTGCTGACCAACCGAGTAATATTGAAATAATGGTAAAAATAGCCATATAATAGTGTGCGCTAATAGAAAGCGTTGTGGGGCTTCACACATTTTCAAACGGACTGATGACAGGTTTAGACATTCGGTTTAATGACCCATTTTAGCAGAAAATGCCACAAACTGTCAAGGTCAGAAATTTTAATATGCCTCCAATGCTTCCATAGGCCAAATAGCCGTCTGTTCCAAGGACACAGGCAAATAAATGTACTGAAGACTATAAAAAGGATCTCTACTGGGAAACTGGAATATTTGTGTCTCAGAGGACCCACAACACCAGGACATTGCTACCACTGCCAAGCCATTATTCCGCCAAATCCTACAGGGAAAAGCATTTACATAAATAATGTCTCCATGTAAGACAGCGGGAGGTGGAGGGGACTAATGTGCAATAATTGTCACACACATTGTGTGAAGGAGTGAAGAACATGGCGTGCACAACATGTATTATCAGTTTTAGAAACCTACTACTCTACAAATTAGAGGATGTACTGGAGAGGCACAAGGGAATCATGGTAAGATGACAAGTGGAACCATTGAGAACAACGCTAGGAGGAGGAGGCTTACGGAGATGATCCCACCACTTTCAGCCCTCCAGGAGGGAGGGCACTCCACTCATTCTCAGCCTACTGTTCACTTTCAGAAGCACCAAGAGAATAGAACTCTTTTCTACCCTTAAAACTTTTAAAGTATTCATGAAATGTAATAATTTAAAATGTATTGTTGCTCTCTTTATTTACACGTATGTCGTGATGTTCACAAGATCTCAGTGAAATGTTAACAGATGTGAGAGAAGAATCTGTCAAACAACATATGCAGGAGAATTTCAGAGGTTTCTTCGATTTAGGAAACAAGAATCTGCATTTCGCACACGCCAAGTGTCACAAAGAATTATTAAAATCTGTAAAATTTAACTAAAAGAATTCTCAAAGTAGTTTGCCTGTCTATTTATCACGGTCTTACTGCCTTCAATATGTTAGCACTGCTATTGATGCACATACCAATATGTCCAACAACTGTCTAGCATACATGATTTATAATGCAAAGAGCGTGGGCGTCACTGATCATCCACATTCTTCCAGCATTATAGGTGCTGGAGATATAAATACACACACACACACACACACACACACACACACACGTGGCACCGTCCAGTGGCTTGTCTGCCCTGAATTGAATCCCATCTCAGTTATCGCTGTATGCAGTTAGACAAAGACCTGCTCCCATGTCCTGTAACCCATCTTGTGTCTCTGCTGGTAGAGACAGATACACTTGACCACGGAGAGTAGATTTCAGCGGAGCTCAATTTATTAACATCATGGTGACCATTTAAAGGAAATCGGTCTGCATTTTATTGCTACTTCATCTGAGAGCAGCATGCTGTAGGCAAAGAGACTCTGAAACAATGTTTAATGTAGATTACTGGATGTAGCCATTCTGTCCCAATCAAAAGACTTAGTTTTAGTCATGTAGCTGAGCTGGGAGAGCTGCCTCCACCCACACCAGGTTCTCAATAGAGATTGTCCATTAACAGTGAGGTGTCAATCAGAGCAGGAGGTGTATCAGACTGTCCTGTGTGTGACAAAGTAGTCCTGTAATGGGAAAAGCCTTTGTTTATGTAAACAATAGCACACAGTCATAACACAGGAGCACAGTTGACTTGTTTTTTTATCCCTTCAGTTTACCTACTGACAGATCCCCTTTAGGAATTGCTAAGTTTTATAGCATAATGCATCAGTGCCCTATGTATAAGCAGATTTGGCAAGAAAAGTATATATGGCAAAGCTCCATTTCAGCAATTTTGTTTTCACCACTGAAGTGGTGCTTTCAACCCAAGTCCTCTGCCGCCAGTATTGTACTCACCCACCGGTGTTTTCATTCTGCTCCACTGCCACTCCGGTCCTGTGACACCATCCTGTGCCCGTATATTGTAACTAGCCAGATGTTATGTCAATTAAAAAGTCCTCAATACAACTCTATGAGAGCCAGAATGAGGTTCTCAGACTTATATTGAGTTATGACCATTGTCATGCTCCATGAAAAACTGGATAAGAAGGCAGGTAACAAATCAAAGGTGACCAGCCAGAGTACAGCTGGAAACAGATGAAGATGGCAGCAAGTGAGTATAAGACAGGGGGCAGGAGACTTATATGTAAAACACCACTGCAGCTGTGAAATTAAAAAAACACATAAAAAAAAACAAACACTGGAGTGGTACCGTATATACTCGTGTATAAGCCGACCCGTGTATAAGCCGACCCCCCTACTTTTGCCCCCAAAAACTGGGAAAACTTATTGACTCGCGTATAAGCCGAGGGTGGACTCCAGCACAGGTATACAGCCCCCAGCAGTGTGGTATACAGCAGCCTCCCCAGTGGTATATACAGGCCCCAGCAGTGTTACAGCAGCAGCCCCAGTGGTATATACAGCAGCAGCCCCAGTGGTAGTATACAGCAGCCCCAGAGGTATATACAGCAGCCCCAGTGGTAGTATACACGCAGCCCCAGTAGTATATACAGCCCCAGTGGTAGTATACATACAGCCCCAGTAGTAGTATACAGCCCCAGTGGTAGTATACAGCCCCAGTGGTAGTATACAGCAGCCCCAGTGGTAGTATACAGCCCCAGTGGTAGTATACAGCAGCCCCAGTGGTATATTCAGCCCCAGTAGTAGTATACAGCCCCAGTGGTAGTATACAGCCCCAGTGGTAGTATACAGCCCCAGTGGTAGTATACAGCAGCCCCAGTGGTATATTCAGCCCCAGTGGTAGTATACAGCCCCAGTGGTAGTATACAGCAGCCCCAGTGGTATATTCAGCCCCAGTAGTAGTATACAGCAGCCCCAGTGGTATATTCAGCCCCAGTAGTAGTATACAGCCCCAGTGGTAGTATACAGCCCCAGTGGTAGTATACAGCCCCAGTGGTAGTATATAGCCCCAGTGGTAGTATACATACAGCCCCAGTAGTAGTATACAGCCCCAGTGGTAGTATATAGCCCCAGTGGTAGTATACACCAGCCCCAGTAGTAGTATACAGCCCCAGTGGTAGTATACAGCCCCAGTAGTAGTATACAGCCCCAGTGGTAGTATACAGCCCCAGTGGTAGTATACAGCCCCAGTGGTAGTATATAGCCCCAGTGGTAGTATACAGACAGCCCCAGTAGTGGTAGTATACAGCCCCAGTGGTAGTATATAGCCCCAGTGGTAGTATACAGACAGCCCCAGTAGTGGTAGTATACAGCCCCAGTGGTAGTATACAGGGCCCCAGCAGGGCCCCCCTCATAATTTGGCGCCCCCACCTCAGTTTCTGGGCCCCCCCGCATGCAGCGCTGCGCATATACATTACCTGTCTAGCAGCTGTCACCCTCCGGTGGCGGATCGCGGCTCCCGGCTCCGGGCTCCATCTTCCTCGCTGACTTCCTGCTTTGTGACCGGGGCTCAGCGCGATGACGTCATCGCGACGCCGGCCGGTCACCTGACAAGCAGGAAGTCAGCGAGGAAGATGGAGCCCGGAGCCGGGAGCCGCGATCCGCCACCGGAGGGTGACAGCTGCTAGACAGGTAATGTATATGCGCAGCGCTGCATGCGGGGGGGCCCAGAAACTGAGGTGGGGGCGCCAAACTTTGAGGGGGACCGTATGACTCGTGTATAAGCCGAGGGGGGGACTTTTCAGCCCAATTTTTGGGCTGAAAAACTCGGCTTATACGCGAGTATATACGGTACTTTAGATAAACCAGCTCTGCTGCGCTGACCCGATAAAGCTGAAAAGAGTGGCATCTTTAGGAATGCATCCACATTAACTCTTAACTGTTCAGGAAGCATAGCGGACAACCCTTTCTCATACAGAGGACCACTGCAAAATAAAAAATGAACTCTGTGCAGTATACGTTTTTCCACAATGGGACCCGCTACTGTGGCATAAAACAAGAAAATCTCATGGCTTATATGTGCATTTAAGGCTAAAGGCCTTACCTACGAGTTGTATAGACCCCAAATATGTCACCCGCACAGCAGGGCAATATACTTTACCTGTGCATGTCTCCAATTTCATACAGAGATATAACAGGTCTCCATATGAATCTGACAAGGATGGCTCCAGACATGGCCACTGCACCCTACAGTACAGACGAAGTATGTATTATATGAGCAAATATCTCAGCAATGCAGCATTGAACAGAGCCCTACATGGCAGCACATGCAGGGCCTACAGCTTAGGAGAAGACACCAGTCTAAACATCACTTTGTCTTTTGCATAAGGCACAAGGTTGATAATTTTAGGAGGACAGCTGTAAATTCACCGTAATATGGAATTAAAGGCATATTTCCATTTAAATAAGTGAAGGCACGTGGTTAGGATATGCCATCACTGATTGCTATGGTACCAACATCTGGATCCACCATTGGTCCTGAGAAGAACAACATCAGAATCTGCCTGGCACTCTTTGGTTGCGTTGAAGATAATGACATATATTGATCTGTTATCTTGTCATATTTAGGGCAACCTCACAAGAGGGCTAATATTTTATTTGGTTTGCCACATCTTATTCATGGTCTATAAGGTGCATTGTGGTGGATATACAGTAGAGAGACTGAAAGCGCATAGTATTCTCTACACTGCTGCTAACAGGGGGGTAACCAAGCTCCTTGCTCATCAAATTGCTGGCCAGCTTAGAAATGATATGCATGGCATGCCAAAAGATCAAGAAATGTAAATATTCAGCACTACAGCTAAGGAGTGTCATGCTCTTTCCAATATTGTTGTCAGGATACCCATCCTACCATGGAATACCACTGTCTACTTGGAGTGATGACCAATATCTTTCCCTATATCAAAGCCCCATTCTGATCTGGAGAAGGGGCCTCTTCACTACTTCAGTGCTACATGCCCTGCATAGTTTTTCCTCCGCACACGTGCATTCTGGGTCACATGATAAAGTGCAGCTCCAGACTCAGGAGCACAATAATGTGCCAAAAAGGAGGTATAATAGGATGGTGTAGCTAATGTATTACAGGGATTAGTGGGCACTGGACTGATCACAAATCACTAATTAAAAGGGGTTGTCCGGGCTTTTTCTATAATATACATGTGTATCTAGGCTGCAAAATGTTGACAGTTTGTAATATGCATCCTGTCATCAGTTTGCAAGGTTACCTAGATATCATTGATTTGCGGCAGCCAGAGAACGTCCAGGGGGCATGTGTGTGCTGTAGCTGCATGTAAATGGAGAACAGGTTGCTTACTCCCAGACTCCTTCACACATGCCCCCCCCTCCCCCAGTCTACCGTATGGCCAGCCACCCCCCCAAACTGCTACAAGCTGCCCCAGTCTCAAGCATGCCCACCCACCTCCTCTGCACACAGCCCTCAGCTTCTCCACTGACCCAGTGTATCGAATCTGCAGCTCCGTGCACTGCTCTGTGAGCTGTAGTTTCGGCACATTGGGTCAGTGGAGGAGCTCAGGGCAGCGTGTAATCCTATGCGCCCTCAGCTCTTGTTTCCCTGTGGCGGTTCTGTGCAGATGCTCCTCCTCTCTCCCCAGCTGCCGGCTCTGTGCCCCGCTGTGTGCAAGAGATACAGAGGAAGACCGGCTCGACTGCACAGAGCGGCCAGCGGGGAGCCCAAGCTGAGGGAACACAGGAGCACACAGCCCTCAGCTCCTACACTGACCCAACGTGCCAAATTTGCAGCTTCCAGAGCGGTGCACAGAGCTGCAGATTCAGTACACTGGGTCAGTGGAGGATCTAAGGGTTGTGTGTTAAGGGAGTGGGTGGTCATGCTTGGGACTTGGGCGGGCTGTAGCAGTCTGGGGTTGGCTGACCATACTGTAGACTGGGGGAGGGGATGTGTGTGTGTTGAAGTCTGGAGTAAATGACCAGTTCCTCATTTACATGTAGCTACAGCACACACACACACACACGACACACACACGCCCCCTGGACATTCTGTGGCTGCCGCAAATCAGTGATGTCTGGGAAACCCTGCAAAATATTGACAGGTTGTACATTACAAACTGTCAACATTTTGCAGCCTAGAATATTATTATTATTATTTATTTATAGAGCACCATTGATTCCATGGTGCTGTACATGACAAAGGGTTACATATAGACAAGTGAAAAATACAATGAACAAACTAACAGTGACAGACCAATACAGAGGGGAGAGAGGGCCCTGCCCTATCATACACATGTAAATTATAGAAAAAGCCCGGACAACCCCTTTAAAGGCACACGTACAGCTGAAGTCAAACTAGAAGCAAATTTTTATACAAGTGGCTCATGTAAATCCATAAACCCAAATCAACAAAGGCTTTTCGAAGAAAGTTTGAGACGGATTTAAAAAAAATAATCTTTGTATATATGACCACGTAAAAATGAACGTGGAAATGTTTTCACTTGCTACTTACATTACAGTGCATAGCTATAAAACCTATTCCATTTTACTGTGGCTTGCCAGGCTCCACTTTATCAGGATGGATAGGAAGGCAGAAAAGAGCACTTGATATCTCTGACTAATAGAAGACTTTAAGAATGAAATGTCAAAATCTTAAAAAATAATACGGAAAAAAAATAAGAGAACATGACATGTCACTGGAAAATACCCTGACCTTACAAATCCAACTCTGCAACAGCAGCAGCCAGAGTATATGTCGTACACAATAAAATTGGATCCTACACAGGCTTATTAGGTTTACCGGACGCCTCCAGCAGTGATGCCGCCTTCCCTTCTCTCTAGTAACAAACTACGGGTAATAAGTGAATTTTTCTTATTAAAGCCATTCCACTTTTGGGTTGGCGTCTCTTTTCTCAATGTTGTCCAGTTTCTATTATGCCTCCATATAAAGAAATACAAAGTGGACTAATCTCCACGACTCTGGATGTCCAGTGTGTTCATTGTAAGGGACAGAAGATTTCACTGTCGGACCTGACTAATACACATTACAAGCTACGAAAGCTTAAGCTATTCTGCTAAAACTGCTGTGTGCGGCACTACAGAATGGAAAATATTTATTTTCTGAAGCATAACTCGGTGAAGCAGCGGCACATAAATCCTGGAGCTATATGTATTTGAATAGTTTGCAGATGCATACATTTTTAATACCGCTGAATGTTTTTTATTGTCAGATCATGCTGCTGCATGTACCGGGGACAGTAATGTGTTTTAGACAGATAACTGCGAGAAGCAATTTCAGAATTTTAACATTCAATCTGTATATAGCTTGTTCATCTTGTTCAAAACAACGCCGAGAAATGGAAAGCCAAAATACAAAAACCCAAAATAAAACCGGACATCGGGGCAGATTATTAACCTTGCGGGTCTTGGATTTTACAGGATTTGAACAAATAAGGAAAAAGCTTGTTGAGGGAGATGATTATCTGAAGGAACCTGATTTACTGGCAAGTAGCAGGAGTGATACAGCCGGGACACAAGAGGCCCACAGTCAAGAACCGCTGAAATTCGGTTTAAAGGACAGTCAAGAAAACTCAAATTGCTGACTTTAATGGGTTTTCAGTAATCTGAAATTGGAGGATTATGCTTATTAGTAGCCAAGTGGATTTCTGTAATTTGCACTTATTAATATCATGGACATCATTTCACAGCTGATATTTTGTAAGTTTACAACCATTCTAATGGCAAAAAGGTACGCAGCGCTCATGGTAGTATCCTCCTGCTTAGCTACAATTGGAAGTTGAAAATGTACAGGCAAGCAGGGTTGTGGAGTTGGTAAAGCCAAACTTCTGACTCCATGACTCAAGGTATCGTCACACGCGGCAATATTGCTAGGCAATTTCACTGGCAACTTACTGGTTGCAGTGAAATCATGGACACATTGTTCCATTTGTACACAGACACAAAATGGAGCAATGTGTCCATGATTTCACTGCAACCAGCAAATTGCCAGTGAAATTGCTAGCAATATTGCCGCATGTGATGGTACCTTCAGACTCCACAGCCATGTGTGTAAAGGCCGCTATACACGTTGCAATATCGTTCCGATATTGCATACGATTTCACGGGAGCGTGCACGTTTTTGGCACTTGTCCAAGATCGCATAGTAGATGTTACACAGGGATATATCGGCAGGCAACGCAACTACAATGTAGTACACCCCTTTTGCACACTGTGTCTGAGTAACTCAGGGAACGACTACTAGAGTCAATAGAGGAAGTTGCGCTCCAAATCGTAGTTGCGCTGTCACACAGCATGATCCTGCCAGATCGTCAAGCCAATATTGCACGGTTGAAGAGCATGCACAATCCAAAAACAATATCGTAGTTGCATCGTTTTTGAGTCGCGTTGCCCATTTACACGACACAATGCACAAACGATATCAACTGCAACGCCCCTACCACGTGACTTATCGTAGTTGTGTTGCGATATCGTGACGTGTAAAGCGGCCTTTAACTGAACACAAATAAGGAGACGCTTCATTCTGGACACAGCATTACTCCACTTCCGGAGATGGTAGTGTTCTCAATGGGTGTACCCGCTGTCAGTTTTCATGATCAGGATTACTGACAGCATATTTTTGATGTGTTCTCCCAATGTGAATTGACATGCTGCAGCTAGGGAAGTCAGATGTCAGTTTATGCTATATAAAATAGAAGCAAAGTGGGCATATGATTTCTATAAATCCCATATCCTGTTCTTGTACTGTACAACACAGCGTTTTGGATTCAGCAAAAACATGGTAATCCTGATCATGGGCACCCACCCTAAACGGTACAATACAAACTGGATAAAAGTTGGCAGAGCACTCAGATATTGGCAGGATCAGTTGACTAATACGTATGTATGGGGCCTCCAGACTCTTCCCTGACAGGTGATGTAGAGGAAAGAAAAGCTATCTAATGTTTATGGCAGCCAACATGGTCAACAGATTATGGAAAACTGATCTGTGTATGTGAACCATTTAGAGACAAGGCTGCAGAGGCCGAGCCAGTTTTAGGTGGAGTCGACTGAATTGTACCTAATCCAATACCAACGTCAAAGTAAAAATAGGATGCTCTAGTGGCCATGTCTGATGCTACCACATTGTACAGCACGTTTATTATAATATACCGGTATATATTATACATATAGTACATATATATAGGTCATGAATAAGAACTCAGAGCTGAAATCTGAGTGTAGACAAATAGAGAAATATTCCTTACCAACTCCATAGCCCTACTCAGAAGGAGTCAGACCACTCGAGAGCTACCCCATCCATAGAACTTCATGCTGCAATTATCATAGATCAATTAATGTGGCTCACGTCAAGCACATATAGGAGTGTGCCTGCTTCTTATTGATTTTATGCACGTCATGTGATTAGCAATTTATCTTCTATACAATTGTCTAATCGTGTGTCATGGAAATCGCGCGCCAGCTCGCCAGCAGCCACGGAGACCAATGAGCGCAGCGTATGCAAAAGAGCCACGCGCATTCAAAAGAGCCGTGCAAATTCAAAATTCGCGCCATGGCTCATGTACTGCCGTACAGAGGCCGCGGCAAGCCAGCTGGGAGTTGACCGGCGTCAGCCGGTCATCTCCCGGCTGCTCACAGCGATAGTACCCAGAGCGGGATTCAATTGATGTAAAGTTTGAAAGCCCCCGCCAAGCCGCGCTACTTCTCTGATTGGTCGCCGCTGCCAGTGGCGACCAATCAACGGAGCGCCGCTGCTTGGTGGGAAATATGAATCCCACGCCGCTGATTGGTTGCCGCTGAGAGCGGCAACCAATCAGCGGCGAAGGATTAATATTTCCCGCCAAGACGCGCCGCTCCGCTGATTGGTCTCCGCTGCCGGCGGCAACCAATCAGAGAAGTAGCGCGGCTTGGCGGGGGATTTCAAACTTTACATCAGTATTTGTAAACCAAAACCAGCAGTGAATGAAAAATACAGAAGTATTGATGTCTTTCTATTATACTTTTCCTCTGATTATTTCACTCCTTGGTTTGGCTTGTAAATACTGGTGTAAAATGCTGACCAATACTCAACATGTGAACATGACCCAATAGAAAGACATCACCACTTCTATATTTTTTTATCCACTCCTGGTTTTGGGTTACAGAAACGGATATGAAAAACTAACCAAAAACTGAACATATGAAAGTAACCTACCGTAAGTGAGTATTGTTAAAGGTGTTGTTATGTCTTAGTGTACTAGACTGCAAACTTGTGAATGTTAACAGCGGCCACAGTGAGGTGTCTGGACTGGGGGCATGTGACCACATGTATGCGATTTGCTTTCTTGCGGTCATGTACTGACAAGATAGGGCTCTTGGCACTAGAGAATCCTTACAGTGCACAATGTGCGCACTGTGAGGATTCACAAGTGTACAGTCACATAGAGTGACTGCAATTTTGTACCCTAAGCCTGGACAACCCCTTTTTGGTGCACTTACAATAGCTGATTATCATGGACAAGCCTTCCTAGGAACGCTGATTTCCCAGTAATTGGCCAAAATAAACACGCTTCCAATCACCTGTCAAACGAGTGAAACATGTTCATTGCTTGAAAGTATATTTTAGCTTGGAGATTGATGACGGATGGTAAACAGTTGCCAAACAGTTAAAGTGTGCCCTTAATTTGATTGCTTTAGAACAATGGCAGCTTTTTTTTTTAAAATTTTGATAAGCTATATAATGATGCACAAAACATTTCATCCATCTGCCCCTTTAAGATGTTTATACAATGTCCCTTGCCGACCAATGTTGGAAATTCTGATATCCACATACAGAGGTCCTTATCCTCATTTCATCAGAACAGCAAATATTCACACAACGTGCCATGGTCCGGATAGGCTCAGCGGATGGCCTTACAATACTTGGCTGGATCCCATGACCTCCATGTGCTCGTGTCTCACTAATACAGTATGTAAAACCTTTGTAACAATAAGCAAAGTGGTTTATCGTGGATGAGAGTCAGCTTCTAGAACATGTACAGCTACAAACAATGACACGGAGCGTGTTTATTAATGGTGTAGTTAGATATTTAATGGCCTTGTAAACTCGGGAAGTGGTCATGTAATGTATTAAGCATTATATTGTAACAAAAGAATAATTTCCTGTAGTTCAGTCAGTGATTTTATCCTTTTCATTTTTCTATTGTTAAAGAAAAAATCTAATGAGTACTGCAGTGCCAAAGTACAAATTACTCAGGGGTTTTCAGAGTAAAATGAGGAAAACAACAAATAGATTTTCCTCTATCAACTTTTTAAACTTTTTTTTTTTTTTTTTTTACAAAATTAGGTGCTGTTCTTCACCACTGCCATTGGTGATTGCATTGCTGATAATCACAATCACTAAGCTCAACGGTAGATGGCACGAGCCGCCAGCACAGTGTGTCTGCTGTGTGATTGATGTGATGTCACTGCTGCAGCCTGTGATGTCATCATATACCGAGATGCTGCACAGACACTGTGATAGGCTCTGGGGGAAGTGAGGATCAGCGTGATTTATTACTTATGACACTGCTGTAACAAATTTGTAACATCAGGGAAAACCACTTTCATAAAGGAGGTGGAAAATGATGTAAAACACTGACCAAAAACTGAACATGTGAATGTAGCCTTAAGGGCCACGTCACACGCATCAATTTACTGAATAATATCGTTTAAGCGACCTGCTTTTTTGATCGCTTAAGCGATATCGTTTGTGCGTCGCTGCGTGTAATCAAACGATTTTTCTTTGAAAAATTGTTTGATTGCAGATTTGTGAACACAAATCTATCATTGGTCGGCCGGTGGACACACAGCATCGCTGCGTGTGACACCGGCAGAGCAACGATGAACGAGCTCCCAGCGCCTCACAGCCTATGCTGGGAGCTCATATCCATGGTAAACATCGGGTTACTAAGCGTCGCGCGGAGCCTGTAACTAGATGTTTACCCTGGTTACCAGCGTTCTCGCTGGTCCACATCGTTGGTGAGTCTGCCTGTGTGACAGCTCACCAACGATGTGAATGATATTGTAAGCGATCGCGCGTGCATGTGATCGCTAACAATATCATTCAGTAAATTGAATCATGTGACGTGGCCCTTAGTCTTTTGGCCAATGATCAAGTGCTGAACCTTCTACAGTGTTTCTATTCTTTACATGTCGATGGCAAGTGACCTCTCAGTCAGAGGCCAAAGTGGTCACATGCTGTGTTAATGTAACTCTTAGGGTACCATCACACGAGTACCCCTCGCCGGAAAAATCGGCGGCAACGCACGGGGCGTGCACGTTTACACGCGGCGATACCGCCGGCGACGCACCGGCGATGTTACAGGCGGCATCACCGCTGGGTGTGTGCAAACCCCAGCGGCAATGGTGTAACATGGGAGCCTATGGCTCCCATCGCCTGCAACATCGCCGATCGGCATGTTATATGGTGCGATGTGTACACATCGCCCCAGAGTGCTCGCCTGGTTTCAGAGTGGTGCTGAGAAACCAGACGACCACTCTAATGCAACTGTTAGCGCAGACATCGCCTCTTTACATTAGGCGACGCACCGGTGCTGTCGGCGGTGATAGGTCACACCCCTGTGTCACCTAGGAGATCACCGCCGATATGGCCAGGTGTGACGGTACCCTTATAGATGAATAGTAATGCCACTGTGGTTTTAAGATAGACGGGGCACCACTCATGGGATCCTGACTAAGTAGATAACAGATTTAGAAAAAAGTAGATGGGGAACTCATAAGATAGCTAAGATAAGCACCAAGAGCCAAAAGTCTGCTCAGGACCAACAATGATAAAGGGCACATGTCAAATATTTGGGGACACCAGTATTAAGGCCATTGCTTATTAGACAATGATCCCATATCCTATGGATAAAAAACCCTTTTCTAAAGTGAAGCCAGATTTGATTCTGATTACGTGATAAAGTAAC
>JARQOC010000002.1:577348156-577358388 GCA_033576535.1 Allobates femoralis
TTTTTTTTTTTTACTGTAGGTAATCTTTATAGCATGGGCAGGAATTTTCTGGATAATTCTGCAAAGAATCTGCCACGGGTGAATGAACAATGATAATGTATGATAACTGTTTTTATTAAATAAAAGGATAAAAACATCAAAACTGCTCGTGTGATTTCTGCTTCATATTTATAGCCCTTATCTACGTGAATTGCCATATTTCAACAATTTGTTTATTGTGGCCATTGGTTCTTTGTCCTACTTCCCGTTTTTGCATTGTTAATTTGTATGAGGGGACTTCTCCTTCAGCCACTAAGCAATCAGTATTCATTAAGTTTACTTGAGTAAATTGGCATTTCTTAAACCATTTCATGTCAAGGGCAGCAAAAACATTATTAATCATTTTAATGGCCACCAGGCTTTGTTTGACAACTTAAATTTGCATGCAATAAATTAAAAATAAATACCTGTCCTTATTGCCGGAATCCAGCATGATTTTCTGAAAATTTTAGTGACTTTTAAGAGCTTGAACAAATTCTATTGCTAATGGAGAACGACTTACCGAAACACTGTTATACAATTGTTTCCTCTCTCTATAAGAAATGTAAATACGGTAGATTCTAACAAAGTAATTATTGGTGATATAAACCATGACACAGATATACCGTTACAATAATTTGTCATGCTATTTACACACTCCTCCCACTTCAAACATTGCATTGTATTTCAGTTCAGTTAAAACAGGTTTTTGGTAACTTATTGAAAAAGACATAAAATAAAACAAATCACAGAAAAAAGACAGCCATATTTACCAGCAGCAGGTACTAATGCACCACAGGATGCAGTAGACCCCATGATAAAGACAGAGGCCACACAGGTGACAATACAACCACTCACACACCTACCATTCATTGAGGGACACCTGCTTAGTGTATACACAGATGAGGCTTGTAGAGTGCACCAGTCACACAGATGTGTCGTGCACAGTGTCTGGCTTACACTCTCGCAATATCCTCCTACCACCGCAATCCACTTCCACAGTGGCAGCCATATTTTCACACTTAAGTGATGGGTGTGCAAATATGGCGCTCGCTGGCGGAGGTGCCAACAACTGAAGCTGATGCTGCATAGAGCATAAAGGGGGAAGAAAGAGCACAGAGGGGAGAAGATAGCGAACAGGAAGGGAGAGGCAGTCATCACTCTAAGCGCCACAGAGCCTGCCCCCATCGTGATGTCACCGCCCTCCCATCTAGATCTATTAGGAAAACCCTCTTTAGTTATATCTTTAATTTATATTCTAAGCTATTGTGACATGTCTTTTTTTGTTTTTTTTTTTCTTTTTTTTCTTATTCTGAAATAAATTCCTAGATTTTCTTATAAGTGTAAGGGTATGTGCCCACAGGGCGTTTTTGCTGCGGTTTTGCTGCGGTTTCCGCTTGCAGAAAACCATTGGTTTTATGGTAATTTATGCTAATCTGTTCCTGAGGTTGGGCTTCCCAGCAAAACCAATGTGTTTTACAAAAACGCTGTGCACACACATTAGTTTTGCAAGTGTCAAGAACAGTCAAATACCTGCGTTTTTGGTGCGGATAGCAAAGAATGGACATGTCAATTCTTTTTGTGTTTTTGGTGCAGTCAATGGGAAAAACGCTGGAAAAACGCAGCATGAAAAACGCAGAAGAAACGCACAAAAAACGCGCAAAAAACGCAGACAAGATCATAGCATTTCTCCTGTCAAGGACTCTAGGATCCTCAGGTTTTCCTGCGTTCAGGACTGCTCAAAAAACGTCCTGTGGGCACATACCCTAATGGTCACATACTTATGACTTAGGGACTTTAAGGATTGACATTCTTTTACAGTATTCTGCATATTTTACTGCAACATTATTGCTCTCACCTGAGGAAATTTATTTAAGGTTTAATTTTTGTACATCTGAAAATAGGATTTACTCATGTGAAAACAGGAGTTTAGAGAAAAATGTCTTAAACGGGTTGTCCTGTCTAGAACAAGTGTTCAGTCACTCTATGTGGCTGCAGACTTGTGAATCCTCCCAGCGCTTAGACTGTGTGCTGTGAGGACTCGCTGGTTTCTGAGCTGGGAATGGTGGAGACATGACTGCTATTATGCAATATGCATATTCCTGGCCGAAACCCGACTAGTGAGCATGACCTTGCTCAATATGCTGACAGCATTCACAAGTCTGTAGTCACACAGAGTGACTGTAGGGTTATCATTATACACCAGAAAACCACTTAAAATTCACTTTTGGTGGGTCTGATATTAGTTTTTCCGGAAAGTGCACAGATATCCAGTTAATTTAGGTTGAGCGAAATAACACCTAATTAATAAAGGGGTAGTCCTAAATCTTAAAAAACAAACTTATTGTTCATAAACCCCTAATCCTATTAAATATAATCATTGTATTCTGATTTGGGTGGGATCAGCTGACCATGTAACATGTATTGAGGCCTCTCATCTATTCCCCGACAACTCCAGTCTTTGATATTTCAATGTCTAATCCTCTTTTTTGGCAAGAAGAGGAGTGTGAAAGCATTTCTCTTATAGAGAACATAGGATCACCTGTGTGTGGGGATGTCAGTTGAGATGACGCTAGCTTTTAGACTGACCATGTAGATGTCCAAAATTTAGATTTCATGTACCTTGTGAAATCTGCAACAAAAATTCACAACAATTTATTTTTGGATAGAGTTTTGAATACTTCATCCACACATGGTTCAAAAGAAAAATCACATTTGATTCAGTCCATTTATCAACCAGATTGAGTGAACCCGACGGTGTGGTGTCTCCTAACTGCATCATTGCTGACTCCTACCTTTTTATGGTGATTACCAGATTTTTATTTTAGAAGTGTGATTTCTACTAGCTATCTGAGAAAAGCTTTGTGACCTGAAACCCACCCAAGTATAGATGTATGAACCCAAGAATTTCTCTTGCTTTTACCTAATATCTATTGACTACTTTGTCTAGTTACACAATCTTCGGTTACATTCACACATTGCATATTTTTCAGCGATTTCTTTTTTTTTTTTTTTTGCGCGCACTTCTCAAAAATGCGCAATGTGTGTCTGCGTTTGCCGGCAAAGTGAATGTGAAATTCACTTTGCCGTACAGACACAGCGTAAAAATACGCTGCGCTTTTATAGGAGTAAGCGCGGGCGTAAAAATAATTATGTCAATTCTTTAGGCACCTGCGCCGGCGCTTTCTCCCATAGGGCCGGCGCTGCAGGATCTGATGTCAGAGGGGGAGGAAGAATCCTGTTCCTCCTCCCCTCTGTGACATGTCACCGCCCCTTTTAGGTTTCATACAACATACAATGTGAAACCCAAATTAAAGTTAAGCAAATGTGTTAAAAATAATAAAAATTAAATACTTACCCATGTGAAGCTGTTCCGGCTACCGGGAACAGAGACAACCGCAGGACACGAGCTGCAAGGACCTTGCTTGATGTCATTGGGCACTGTGATTGGCCGCTCGCAGTCATGTGATGTGACGTCATATGACGCACATATCACATGACCGTGAGCGGTCAATCACAGCGCCCGATGACATCACGCAAGGTCGTTGCAGGCCGATATCTGCGGTTGTGCTGGGTCCTGGCTCCCCGAACACCCGCCGGAGGGTAAGTATTCTTTATTATTTTTAATACATCTGGCTTTCTGTAATTTAGATTTCGCAGTGTATATTAATATACCGCAAAATCAAATGGAGGCTGGCAGACATGTCACACAGGGGAGAAGGAACCAGGAACCAGGATTGCTCCTCCCCTCTGTGACATCACTTCTCCCCCGGGCCCGTAAAAAAGTACACTGTGTGAAAGCACTGATTCTTTTTTTTTTTGTGCTTTTTTGCGCGGCCACAATACATGGGCTAATCGCGCGCACAAAAAAAGAAGCAGTGTGTGAATGTAGCCTTCTTCGCACCGCTGGGACTCCCAGTGCAATGTACAAGTATTTGCCATTTAGCAACTAATCTAACCACTAAAAGGTTAATGTTTTAAAACGTGACACAGACGTACTCCCCTAATGCATAGCCAGAGACCTTTTCCTGGAGTCCTAAATATTAATAGTGTGCCGTCTGTTTTAGTTTGTGGGACCGAAGACACTGCAGGACATCTGAGCAGACCTGGCAGCTGCCTGCTAGTGTCTGACATTCTAAGTGGCTAAACACAATTTGTAACTTGCTTTTAGCTAATTGATGTGATAGAGACAGTAGGGGTTTAATGCAAGAAACACTCTGGTACTTTATATCCTGTCCCTACAGCCAAATGCCAAGAAAGGTCTAGATTAAAATTTCATTCTTCATGAGGAAAGATTAGACCTAAACGTGTAATAGATTTCTGCTAGTGTCTCTTGTTACTATGGTGGCTATGTGCTTGGAAATTCAAGAGATCACCATATAAATACAGAACACACGCTTGTTTTGTTAGAAAGATATGTGTAAATTATAATCTGTACCCAAAATGAGTTTTTTTGACACAGTGGGAATCATTTTTGTAAGAACTATCTTTGGATTGTTTAATAGCCAAACCTGGTAAGAGGAATAAAGTAATCACTTTAATTAAATAATTGATAGATCCTTATCTGAGGTCTGGACAGTCTTCTATAAGGATTTATATAACCAGGTTTCACAATACAAACAAAGGGGTGGTCTGAAACTAACATGCCTATGTATTTATTGTCATAATCTAATCTATTTTCTAATATTTTAATTAAAAAGTCCCTACTGTTCCTTCATTACTGTACTACTTCCGCTTTGATTTTACTTTAAGAATCCCAGTGCATTCTGGGATAGTCAAACAAGTAGTCATCAGGGGCAGAGGCTGCGGTCACTCCTCCCTCCCTGAAACATGGTGTCATTTATGAAATCCGTCTCATTGGCTGAGCTAGTCCCTGTTCTACTGAGTACATGTCACTTGTCAATTCCGACATATGCTCAGTAAATTGTTCTCATTTCTCAATGTACACTGATGGTGTGCTTGCTCGCCGCCTCTGACCAGACGTAATGAGCAGGCAATAATGCGCAATGTCAGTATGCGTTGTGAGAAGAATTGCTGACTTGCAAGAAAAGCACAGACCAGTGCCATGGTCATTTTCTGGGGGCTGGTCTCTGCTTCTACGGGTATGTGCACACAGGACGTTTTTGATGCGTCTTTCCTGCATGCAGAAAACCATTGGTATTGTGGTAATTTATGCTAATTTGTTCCTGCGGTTTTGATTCCCAGCAAAACCAATTTATTTCACAGAAACACTATGCCCACACATTGGTTTTGCAAGTGTCAAGAACTGTCAAATACCTGCGTTTTTGGTGCGGATGGGAAAGAATTGACATGTTAATTATTTTCCTGCGTTTTTGCTAAAGTCAATAGCAAAAACGCAGGAAAAAATGCAGCTAAGAAAACACAGTAAAAACGCGCAAAAAACGCACATAAAACACGCAAATAACGCAGACAAGATCATAGCTAATCTGTCAAGGACTCTAGGATCCTCAGGTTTTGCTGTGTTCAGGACTGCTTTAAAAATGTCCTGTGGGCACATGCCCTACTACAAGTTTGCTTTTCTTTTTACAATATTCAGTGATGGTGAGCTTTCTCGCCTGCTCATTCTTTTTCATCAAAGCTGGCGAGTGCACTGTCACTCTGCATATTGCACTCTGATTAAAATCTATTGAGCATTAATCACAGTTGACAACCAACACATGCTAAGTAGATCTGGGACTAGCCCAGGCTCTGTTTCCAGGAGATGGCATAGGCTGTGTCAATGACTGCAGCCTCTGCCCCCAGATGATGACTTGTTTTGACTGTCCTAGAAAGCAAAAAGCAATAAAATAAATAATAAAACGATGGTCTGAGCTCTGCTCTCTCCAGCATAGTCATATTTCAGAATCACAGACTTTTTTTTTTTTTTTTACTCTTTCCAGTGTCCGCATTGCTTGAGTAACTGGCCAGGCTGGGACTATAGGGTGGCTGATATCTTAGGCAATGAACTGTAGACAAGGATTTTTTTTTTTGCATTTTTCCAGTTATGAATTTGCAGCAACCCTTCTATATAAATATATTAGATAAAATAAGGCTGTTGTACTTGGAAAATCCATGTCAAAATGACATTGTAATCCTGATATAAAAATGAAAAATATTAGAATCATATATACATAAGCAGGGTGAGATGATGCAGTAAATACGACAGGTGACATAAAGCAGAGTCAGGCTTGGGAGAGGGAGAGGAGCTGGGGAGGTAAAGTAAATATTCTGAGATAGGGTCATTCCATGTCAAGTGAACCAATGATTATTACCTCTATATTTTTAATTCTTTTGAGATTTTGTTACTTGATAATAGCATGTCAGACAATGCAAAATATGAATAGAAAAAAATTCTAGAATTTAGAATTTCTGTGTTTCCTGTCGTTACATTTCTCCTCATAACTCAGGCTAGAAGTAAGATAGAGAAACAAAATGAACACCATTCTACTCAGAACTGTACATGCTTTCACCAGATATGTCACAAGAGTATCTTTGTTAATATTTTACACACGTGAACGCATACGCATTTCGTAAAAAAATGTTTAATTTAAAAATTTCCAAAATTGCACATGTCTGCTATGCTCCTAGCCACATCTGTACCAAAATTCAAGTTGGGATCGCGAAGGGATCTTATTTTAAGATATGTAACTATTATAGCGTCAATGGGTCATTCCATATCAAGTGATCCAAATATGAATATTTTTTTTACTTGATATCTTTAGATTTTTTTTTTTTTTTTAATTCTATGTGAAGTACAACCTTAGTTAATTACAAATTAAAAGTTTTTAATTTTTTTCTTTATCAGTTAATTTTTTACAGATTTTTAAAGTTTTAAAAAAGCGCAAATTTTGGCCTGGTATGTCTTTACATTTTTTGTCATATCTCGGGATAGAATGAAAAAAAAAAAAAGAGGTGGGATTGGCATAATATTTCTCAGAACAGTACTGGCTTTCATATGTCACAACACTGTTTCTTTATATTTAGTTTTGGAGAAATAAATTTTGATGCACAATTGTGAAAAAAAATGTTTGTTTAAAATAATAATAATTTTTAATAATTATAATATAATTAATTATGATTATAAATATTTGAACTACTAATTACTACTATTGATTTCAAATACTATTCTTCTTAAACACTTCATAAATTACATGTTTAGTGATATAATAGAAAAAAAATTGTTACATGTATAAGGCCCCTTTCACATCAGCGTTTTTCGCTGATTGCGGCAGATCTGGCATATTTATCGCATCTGCTGCCTAACGGACGCACTTGCGGCACACTTGCGGCAAGCCCCATGCATTGTCTATGTGGCTTGCGGTCCAGATCCAGCAGAACCGCACTTGCCGCACCAGACCGCAAGCACCATAGACAATGCATGGGGCTTACCGGATCGGCGCGGCAGATGCGGTAAATCTGCCAAATCTGCCGTAATCATCTAAAATCTCTGATGTGAAAGGGGCCTTAATAGGTGTTAAAAATATTGGTTCTTTTAATCTCGTTCAATCACACTTGAGGATATGATCATCTTTTTTCTTTTGGTTCAATGCATTTAGGTTGAAAATGCTGAGAGTTGTGTTCTGATGATTAAGATGTATTAATCCTGGCACTTACGGGATTTGTTTTTTCATGTTTCTTTATTGTTGCATATAAATGTTGAATTCAATAAGTTGTGATTTGAAAAGAAAAAAGTAAACAAACCTAAAATAAAAAAAATTATATAAATTTGATAGGTCTCAAGTTGAATTTCAGTACAAATATAACCAAGAACACAAGTAACACACATGTATTTTTTCACAATTTTAAAACAAACATTTTTTTCACAATTGCGCATCAAAATTTTGAAGCCGATTTCTCCAAAACAAAATATAAAGAAACATAGTCTTGTGACATATCAAATGAAAGCCGATACCGTTCTGAGAAAAATGATGCCTCTCCCACCTCTTTATCTTAATTCTAGCCCGAGATATGATAAAAAGGTAAAGCCATACCAGACCAAAATTCACGCTTTTTTTAAAACTTTACAAGTCTGTGAAAAATTAACTGCTAAAGAGAAAAATTCTGAACATTTAATTTGTAATTAACTAAAGTTGTACTTCATATATAAAAAAAATAAAAAAAAATCTAAAGACATCAGGTAAAAAAAAAAAAAGATTCGTGTATATCCATATCCACTTGATATGGAATGACCTGATAAGAACTTTTGACACTTCTTACGTGTACTGTCTTGCATGGATTTATAGATTTCTACTCTTGCTGACGAATTTTCAGGTCTCCACAGGCCACTAATCATACACTCATGGCCAAAAGTATTGCCACCCCTGCAATTCTGTCAGATAATACTCAGTTTCTTCCTGAAAATGATTCCAATCACAAATTCTTTGGCATTATTATCTTCATTTAATTTGTCTTCAATGAAAAAAACACAAAAAGATTTGTCCTAAAGCAAAATTGGATATAATTCCACACCAAACATAAAAAAGGGGGTGGACAAAAGTATTTGCACCCTTAGAAAAATCTTGTGATGCTTGTCTAATTTGTGTAATTAACAGCACCTGTAACTTACCTGTGGTACCTAACAGGTGTTGGCAATAACTAAATCACACTTGCAGCCAGTTGATATGGATTAAAGTGGACTCAACCTCTTTCCTGTGTCCTTGTGTGTACCACATTGACCATGGAGAAAAGAAAGACCAAAGAACTGTCTGAGGACTTGAGAAACCAAATTGTGAGGAAGCATGAGCAATCTCAAGGCTACAAGTCCATCTCCAAAGACCTGAATGTTCCTGTGTCTACTGTGCGCAGTGTCATCAAGAAGTTTAAAGCCCATGGTACTGTGGCTAACCTCCATAGATGTGGACGGAAAAGAAAAATTGACAAGAGATTTCAACGCAAGATTGTGCGGATGGTGGATAAAGAACCTCGACTAACATCCAAAGAAGTTCAAGCTGCCCTGCAGTCCGAGGTTACAACAGTGTCAACCCGTACTATCAGTCGGCGTCTGAATGAAAAGGGACTGTATGGTAGGAGACCTGGGAAGACCCCACTTCTTACCCCGAGACATAAAAAAGCCAGGCTGGAGTTTGCCAAAACTTACCTGAGAAAGCCTAAAACATTTTGGAAGAATGTTCTCTGGTCAAATGAGGCAAAAGTAGAGCTTTTTGGGCAAAGGCATCAACATAGAGTTTACAGGAGATAAAAAGAGACATTCAAAGAAAAGAACACGGTCCCTACAGTCAAACATGGCGGAGGTTCCCTGATGTTTTGGGGTTGCTTTGCTGCCTCTGGCTCTGGACTGCTTGACCGTGTCCATGGCATTATGAAATCTGAAGACTACCAACAAATTTTGCAGCATAATGTAGGGCCCAGTGTGAGAAAGCTGGGTCTCCCTCAGAGATCATGGGTCTTCCAGCAGGACAATGACCCAAAACACACTTCAAAAAGCACTAGAAAATGCTTTGAGAGAAAGCACTGGAGACTTCTAAGGTAGCCATCAATGAGTCCAGACCTGAATCCCATGGAACACCTGTGGAGAGATCTAAAAATGGCAGTTTGGAGAAGGCACCCTTCAAATATCAGGGACCTGGAGCAGTTTGCCAAAGAAGAATGGTCTAAAATTCCAGCAGAGCATTGTAAAAAAAAAAACTCATTGATGGTTACCGGAAGCGGTTGATTGCAGTTATTTTGGCTAAAGGTTGTGCAACCAAGTATTAGGCTGAGGGTGCCAATACTTTTGTCCGGCCCATTTTTGGAGTTTTGTGTGAAATGATCAATGTTTTGCTATTTGCTTCATTCTCTTTTGTGTTTTTTCATTGAAGACAAATTAAATGAAGATAATAATACCAAAGAATTTGTGATTGCAATCATTTTCAGGAGGAAACTGAGTATTATCTGACAGAATTGCAGGGGTGTCAATACTTTTGGCCATGACTGTATATACAATAATACAATTGGTTCCTCTTATCTCGGAATTTTGATTTTACCTTCCCAGCTCCTCTCCCTAACCTGACTCTGCTTTATGCCACCTGTCGTATTTACTGCATCATCTCACCCTGCTTATGTATATATATGTGTTTCTTCAGAGTTTGTCATTATCAGCCTGATGAAGAGGCCATAGTGTCCCGAAAGCTTGCTATGTTTACCATCTTTTCAGTTAGCCATTAAAAGGTATCAAACACTGAGGACTCTTAGATTCCAATATTTTTCTATCTACT